>CAXAMN010003669.1:1057419-1119716 GCA_963970005.1 Durusdinium trenchii | reverse complement strand
CGTTTGTTCGAGTTTGAGCTAAAAGTGGGCCTAAGCTTCTACTACAACCTTTGGGACAGTGACTTGGGGTCACAGAGTTTAAGAGCCTAAATTCTCCGTTCAATATATATGCATACTATATATTATAGTACAATTGTACATATAGGTATTGGTACATTATAAAGCACATGCGCATTTCCAGTAGCAGCTCCATTGCTTTGGCGTTTGCCAACCTGGTGGGAGCTGCCATTCGTCTCCAGCTCGTGCAGACCTGAGGAACGGCCAAGAGACCCAAGCGAGGCACCGGTGTCTCCAGCAGTTGCGTGGCCATAAGGAGGCTGACAGCTTCGTGCACATGCTGGGCCACTTGGCGAAGGGATTCGGGAGGTCATGCGGTGGCGCACCAGGGGGGAGGATGGATGAGAGGATGGGGGGATGGGTCAGGTGGTCAAACTGAAACGGAGGAGACCTTTATTGCTCGAATAAGAACAGGCAAGTCACCATCATCAACCTGGGACTTCCTGTTCCTGTTGGAAGAAAAGTGGCTCATGCGGAGCTGCAGTATGCTGTTTGATCATTAATTTGAGGACAACATGTTTGTAAACAAGCATCGTTTGGAACTTCTAGTGTGGGAGAACTGCTTGCATTGGATCCAATGCTTGCCATTGCTTCCCCAATTATATAGTGGTATGTTCATTGCACAGCAAGTCATGTGATGAAGAATTAAATTCGAGAGCACAGTCGTCATGTGTTAGTTCAGCAGTCTTCTAAGCCAACACTATGGGTTTGCGCGAAACAATTTCCCCCAGCATTGTCCGGTGCAGCAATGGGCCAAAAACTGCTGTTGGACGTGTGTAAACACATTCCTAAATCATGGTAGAACAAATAATTATGAATCCATATGAATCCCATCCTCCTGCGTTCCCACTATATACTTGCAGCAAAACAAAACAGGTTCAAAAGGCCTTGGATCCCAAAACGATCGAGGCCGCTGCGAGATTTGGAGATGTGCGACCCGCGCACGCTTGAGGATGTCGGCAGGCCCCGGAGGAGCCGCTTTTGGAGGGAGAAAACGAGCCGTCAGAGTGGTGAGTCCTTCCCAGACGTGATCACATGTGGTAGGATGGAAGTGATGAAGTGGTTCTTAGGTTAGATATGTGGAGCACTGTGAATCTGGTTAGGCCAAGGTGGACAACAGATGCTGCCTTGTCTTAAGAGATCAGGAGATACCGGGAGAGAGAAATTATGATCATGACAGGTGAATGATGGTGAATGTAACACGGAGTCACGTCTCCATGAGACTCCACAACACATCAAGTGTCATGAGACCATACCCTACGCCTACGCTGCCATCAAAGGCCAGGCGAAGTCAAAGTGCCAACCGCCAGGAGGCTTGAGTTCCTCACCAGAGGCCATCACCCTGGTGGATGCGCTAGGGCACTATGTGACGCTGCGAGAGGAGGGGTTGTTCTAAGAGAAAATAGCTTGGAAGCTGAGCTGATTTAGGAAAGAGCTCTTTATTTAGATCAAGAAAAGCTGGCTGATGTTCAAAGAGAAAGATATGTTTTTACATGTTTTTACTGTGGAGGAAGCTACTAGGTTGGAGGCCGTCGCTATTGGGGTGGAGGCCTGGCTATTGGGTTGGAGGCCATCGCTAGTAGGTTGGAGGCCATCGCTAGTAGGTTGGAGTCAGTATATACTACTAAGTAGTAGCAAGAGGCTACTAGGATTTTCACGCGTCCAAGTCCACGATTCTCATGAAGGGGGCTCCGAAGACCTGTTTCGGCGTTCAAAGCTCTCATTCGCAGCTGGCGCCAAAGCTGGCAGGTCCTTTCACGTGGGTCTTTCAACAGTGGCTACCTGGTGTTTGCAGTCGTTAACAGATGTTAACAGCTAACAAGCAAAGCACACAATGCCGCCTCCCAGCCATCCTACAAGTTGCACTTTCCTGCCATCGCATGTTTGTCCGTATGGTGAGGTCGCCGCTCCCGAGTCGCCTAGCTTCTGGATTCTTCCCCTGTGGAATGGCTAGGCAGGTTCACCAAAGGATTCCTTATACAAACTAAACACCTGAAGGTCTCACATTCTGAGGTGCACCCAGTTTTGTGAGCGTACCACTGGCCCAAGATGGCTTCAAAATCACGAATGGGACACTTCCAATCAAGATTGTCGACCGGGCTCACGTTCCTTTGTGGCGCTACAGAAGAGCTGAAGAGCTAAGCATCTAGCCAGCAGAGCTTTGCCAGCAGACCCAACTACTTTGGGGGGCAACACATTGGGCGTGCGCCCGGTCTACTTGTGGCATTCAGGAAGCTGCCACGGGTCCAGTGCTCAGTGCCTGGTCAGGACAATCACCTCGAGGCAGTGGAGGAGTCCTTTGTTCCAGAAGCACTTTTCTACTTGAAGGATCCTGGCCCGAACGCATCGCGCCGGGAAATAAGTATAACTATACTCGATAGTACTCGTAAGCCCTTCCCAATATCACGAAACGGCCTAGTATCCAGGAGCAAGACTGATTTGCATGTAACTAACAAATGCTGTTTTCGAAAGAGCTAATGGTTCAAGAACATATAGACAAAAGGTGCTTCAACGAGGGAGCTTCATTTGATGAGTTCTCACCGCAAAAGGTTCCAAAAGGTTGGGCGCTAATCATGTAACCGTAACCCGAGACGGTTACGAGCATCGTTTTGTGTTATGACCATCGGCGGTACCGACTTCCTCGGTTCTTTGCGGTCGATTTTTGTTGGACCTGTGAGCTCCTTTGGCATCGGAGCTCCTTTCAGGTCCGACCTGTGAGGGACATGTGTTGTTTGGTGGAAATGTGTAGGTTCCGCCGGTTCAAACTCAATCTATACTAACCTGGTGGGGAAGAACAAGATCTGCTCACAAGGTGCTCAAGGTGCAGAACCAGCCTTGGATTGTGGTTGGTCGGTTGGTCGGTTGAAAGGAGCAGACCCAGGCAACTTCAAGCCTGAATGGTCCAGGTCTTGCTCCATAGTCACCATCAGCCACCCATCCACGTTCAGTTCAGAAGTCTTATAAAGTCTTACCCGTGACCTGTCGACGAAGCTGGGCCGACCACGCACTCCGGTGGTTTGATTGTGCGACCAAGAAGGTGCGGAGTGGCCAGTACACCTTGAGGGCTGCAAATGGACTCTTTCTGAAGGCAACTCCTCAAGGCGCAGAGACGAAAATACGTGAAAGTGAGAAGAGATGGAATCAGCAAATTGCTACAGGTGACATATATGATCATATATATATTGACTGGGACTTCAACAATCATGGAAGGCCTATTGACTCAGCCCAGCATCGTGAAGGAAAATGGTCTTCCACCGGGCCAACCTGGCCTGCCTTCCATGATTGTTTCAGGGAGTTAAAGGCATGGTCAGAGGACTTGCAGGCATCGATGCCCTGACCTTGCGCAGGAACCTTGGTGGCAGAGACGCATCACTGGGATGATTGGGAGGTCTTCACGCGAGTGGAGGAAGTCGATGGAAAGGCCAGGCCAAGGTCAAGTCGATGGTCATGTCTCGATTGTGTTTGAATCTTTTTGCCACCGAGTCTGCGGGCTGGAACGTGGGAGAACTGGGCATCTTGATTTCAATACTCGATGCCTAAGGAGGTCTTTGTCTCGATGCGTAACTAACTGATTTTCTCCTCCTCTCCCTCTCTCTCTCTCCCTCCCTGCTCTCTCCCTCCCTCCCTCCCTCCCTCCCTCCCCTCCCTCGCTCTCCCTCCCCTCCCTCGCTCTCGCTCTTTTTCTTGTTCCCTTTTCCCCTCCCTCCCTACAATACTGCATATCAAGAACAATAATTTTTACCACATGAGAATCAACCATCATCCTTACAGAGAGAGAGTGAGAGAGAGAGTGTGAGAGAGAGAGGGCGGTATTGAACAATCACCTGGATAAGATGTGATAAGGTACAATGTACTAGTACATACCTTTTGCAATAGGGGGCAAACCTCAGGAACTTCTTACATTTGCAAATCCACAAAAGGTATGCATATGTCATGCAAACCCGCTGCTCAAGAAGACTCCGAGCACACCAGCCCGGTGTGCTCGGTCCTGGGGTGTTTCGGTGGTTGTGAGTCAAAAACCTTCCCAAGTAAACCATGGTAGGGCCATGGCCTTCAACCTAATAGTGATGGCCTCCAACCTACTACTGTAGTTGACATCCTTACAAAGGGGGTCAACCAGAGTGTTAGGGTTTTGACCCACACCCAGGTTTCGCTGCCGCAATTGCCCACAGGTGGCGTTCAAAAGCTTCCACAACTCCTATATCTCTGTGAACCCCGAGGGCTACCTCTTCGCAGGCAAACCCGCAAGCACGGAACAGAGGGGTGACCAGTGGATTTCCGCTTGGCCCTCGACTACTAGCTACTTGTAGATGTGGAGCAGTAGAGCCCCGTTGCTCAACCTGATTCTAGGGGAACTTCCACTTTCGATCACATGCTGGAGTAATCAGCATGTCCACTCATGTCAGGGAAATCCTTCAAAATCATGTGCTCCCCAGTTTCCTGCCCAGCCTCGCAGTGAGTGTTTCCGATCCGTGCCTCGAACCAATTACACCTCGCCCCCGCTCCGCTCCCCTCCACCGCCACCGCTGCCCGAGGCGGCCGGCGCGACGCCGCACCGCTCACGCTGGCGAACCGCTCCCGGGCGGCCTGGGACGAAGCGACGAGTGCGCCTCGGCGACGAGTCGCGCAGGCGCCCGCGCAGGCGCAGGCGCGAAGAGTCGAGCCTGTTTTAGGAACGAATCCGGTGTATTCACCGAGTATGATCCATCGTGGCACAAGAAGTCTTAATAGACTGACCAGCGCACAATTAGAGAGAATGCATGAGAATGTCCAACTACCTCAATGCGCGGTGAAAAACATTGTTCTTAAAGTTTTGTCAACTTAGTCCTTAGATTCTTAGATGTCCTTGTAGTTACTATATAACTAATTATATGTGAATCGGTATGATAATATTTAGCACACTATTGTTACTATTTAACTTATTTCTCTATGCTAACTAAGTTATACCTTCCCTAGCTAAAACGTCTTATAGAGTAAGGAAGACCATAAGGCCCTCACCGTGGTGAACATAGACTGGTCAACACACCACCACCCACTGCGGTGGCAGCACACCACCGCAGTTTCACGCCGGTTGACACCTGTTTCAGTTGAAGAGTTGACGGAGGTACCTACAGGACCAAAACCACCACAGAGCGTAGTGTTTTGTTCCACTTTCCCTGACAGAGACTCTTGTGCAGACTGACATTCCACCCACTTGCTTGATCCTGCTTGCGACCCAATCGCAAGTACTGACAGTCTATGAAATGAACAACTTACGTGTCAGTATGAGATATCTTGCACCATATTGCACCCCTTTGGCTCGACACCCCAGACCGAATATATACTCAACAGCGCCCAAGTCGTCAGTCGCCCTGCCAAATCGCTGCATGCAAACACCAGGATTAAAGGGCGACTTTGAATAAATTGAACATTCAAGGGTCCAAAGACTATATTTGGCACCACGAATTCCTCAGAGTGGTCACCTAAAGACAATTTAAACATAGAATTAATAAATATATAGTTCGATAGACCCCCAGAATCAGAAGGCCAGGCCTGGAAAATCAGCTGCAAAAAAACACATCGCTATTCAAACGATCGCTTACGGTCGAGGTTTCCCAGCCGATGAAGCTCGTGTCGGAGATCTTCGATCACGCGATTTGTGCCTGGCCTTCGAGTGTGGCCAGCGTCCGATGCTGCCGCTCGGCCCATGCGTCCATCCCCCGCCCCACGGCAAAACCACTTGGTCCTGCATGATGTGGCACCCGGCTTTGTCAAGTGGTGTTGCCGGTGTTCCCCGGGTTCGGCGTAACAAAACGATGGGCAGAGCATGGCAGAGGCAGATTGAAGGTGTTTCACTGTGCCATGATCCTTTCACTCCATTGAAGAGCTTGGCGTTCCCAGCCCTCGTTCCTGTGGATTCCTGGCTTTGGTTTCCTTTCCATTCCTTTCCATTTGGATCATTCCAAGTGGCGTTGAGGCATGTTCGCCACATTTTCCACCACACGACTTCCCATGATTCCCATGATTGAAGATATCAGCGACCGGGGCAGAGGAACTCATGCTGCCTCGCGGAAAACCCATTCATGTGACTAGGTTCCAGCGAACGGGTGGTGCCGGAGGAGAGCTGCTTGGCTGACTGCTGTTCCTTTATGGTGTTTTCCATTGTTTTCCCGTGAGAATCGCTGATTGATTAGGATCAATTGATTGCTGTTGGCGCTGCAATTGATTGATTCATCGTTGTCCGATTTTGGAGAGATCCATTTCAACATATTTCAACCACTCGATCGAGATACATGCTGTAATTTAATTTAGTCAGTGTCAGTGTGGTGGATGCCGTCGATGTTCCTTCCTGGACGAGATTGGTGCCATTTTCCAAACCATTTCGCCTACGCACACGGGACAGAACTTGCCAAGGCTATGGCTGCTACTGGAATGAGACCTTCGCTGGTGCGCAGCAGATTTGTGCGCAGCAAGGTTTGACGCTTTGTGCACCAGAGTTGCTGAAGAGCTGCCAGGCGATCTGGGACAGGGGAACTGGCTGGGTCTTAGGTGTTGACTTCCTGGATGCCTCTGGCCTGATGGAAAGAGCCGCGTGACCATGTGTAACGGACCTCGCGAAGACAAAAAACGCCACTGGACCTCGGCCGCTCAGGGCTGCGGCACATGTGGCTTTTCTGGGCTGATTTGGAGCTCCTCCCCTTGCTCGGCATCAGACGCTGGACAGCGACGTCCGTCGTACTCCGCTTTTCACGTTTACCCACTCCTACTTTCCCGCGAACGCCAAGGTTTGTGGGAAGTAGAGTCAGCCGTACTAAGGAGTTCTTTCGAGGAAAACTCGGCAAATCGAGGAATCGAAGAACGGGTCGACGACGAGGTCGGACCGGTCCGACCGAATCGAGGAAGGTCGACCCCCAAACGTGGCCAGCGAGGCCATGACGGTGTGATGGTTCGCCCGGGTGAACATGGTGGGCTTAATTTTCTGGGACCCCCCCGGCGGGAGAGCATGGTTTGCAAAAGCTGCGGTTTTGATGAACAGGGTGAAGGCATGAGTGAAATCAAATGTCATCATAATTTTTGACACGTATAACTATAACTATAACTGTATAACATATATTATATAATTCATTCTTGACGATGCCCGTCATCAATAATTATTTCACATCCTACAAGGAGTGAAGACTACAACAGCAATGTGGAAAGAAGAAGTCAAACATGATTCAGTCTTCACAACTTGCAGGGCCATTTGATAGACCACAGCTGAGCTTAAAGTGATGTCATTCCTCCGTGGGATGGCCTGGCCAGAATCTGAGTGTTAGCTGGTGGCTTTTGGAAACACAGCACCTGATACATGCGAGCTTAGCACATGGAATCGAAACAATGTCCGTGGAGCATTGCTGGTGGATGGAATTCAAGCAAAAAGCATACTGCATCATCAATCAAAGGGCGGCAGGCCATCCGACTGAGGAAAGCTTGACGCAGCGTCGCTTCAACCAGAGGAACGACCGTGCCAGTGTTTTCAGCAGCCTTTGCACCTGGGATCGTAAAAACCCAGGAAGTCGGTCTTTTTTGAATACAGCCTCAGAAGAAACTCAGGCAGCCTTGGCAATGGGACATCAAGACCCCTTTGGGCCAATCCAAGAATTTGAGACGCCCTCAACCTTCCAAAAAGGGTTATATATATATATATTATATATAAAAACGTATAAAAAACACTTGTTGCGAGCCTTCTGAAGTACAATGAGTTGGTATTCCTTGTGTTGCCACTGAGTTGTTTGGCCCCCCCCCCTGATGCTTCGTGTTCAGAGATTTCAGAGAAGGACCGCAAACCAAACGGAGACGCTTTGGAAGGACGGAGGAACGCTAAACCGCCGGCGACCGACGGTCCCCCGTCGCCGTCCCTACGAGCTGGCGAGGTCCCTACGAGCCGAAGATGGGTGGCCGACACGGTCAAGAGCTCCGGTCCTCGGTGCTGGTGAAGCTCATGGACGGGGCGGTTCGACAAACCGGGCGGAAACCCACCGGCGGGACGGCGGGCGGTTTCCGTACGGTTGGACACCGGCGGAATGGACGATGTGTGCATGTGTGTGTATATATATATACGTATATTTGTGTGTGTGTGTGTCCACCCCTGGACAAAGGGCTCCTTTCACCATTTCCGTCAAGCAGGGGGCATGGCAGCTGTTTCCCTAGCCATGCCAACGAAGCTATGGGATTCAGCCGGAAGGGAATGTGGACGCACATTCCTGTACCTGCAACGTGAACTTTTGATCAAGCTGTCCAATTCGATCGGTTTGTTTCCATGGTCTTTCATGTTTTCCCCCCCCAAACCTCGCGGAGTTTCTTTGCAGCTTAGCTTTGCAGCCGACTCGCAGCGCACCGCTCGTTTCTGCAGACCTGAGAAACAATTTATGTTGAAACACCTACAAGTTCTCGGACTTTTCGCCATACTGTTCC
Organism: Durusdinium trenchii; assembly: GCA_963970005.1. Lineage (NCBI taxonomy): Eukaryota > Dinophyceae > Suessiales > Symbiodiniaceae > Durusdinium > Durusdinium trenchii. Next base: position 1,111,226 of record CAXAMN010003669.1, on the reverse strand, counting down.
ACCGCCATCCTTCCCATCGGAGGAATTGATTAACTGAATACAAGTGTCAGAGTGTGTCTCGCTCAGCCGTCCCACTCGGGTGCTGAGTGTGATCCCCGTCACAGGGGCGCTGATTTTGCATGGGAAAGCAACCACCCCAACGCACCACCACTCACTGGACTCTCACAGGAAGGCACCGACACCCTCACAGAATCAACCGACATACCGGCCGCCGGGCCAAAAAACGGTTCTTGAAGAATACATCGGATATCAGCTTTCATTTTTCCTTTTTCTTTGCTTTCTTGACTAAAGAACTCAAACTCGCTTGCCTGAGCATACTTGACGGCTAAGTATTCACATGCCTGCGCTGCTAAGTATTCACAGGCCGGATGAATTCATCATGCACACCCCCCCCCCCTCCCTACCCCCAGGCCTCCGTTGCTATCCCACCCGCTACTGGGGAAACAGAAGGAAATCGCACTCAACACACTTGTGTGTTGGTGCCTTTCCTTCTGTTTCTCCTAGCTATTGCTAGCTACCCGGGCGGTTTAAGACGAATGTCCCGCTCGCCTTCTACTTTCGTTTAACTAAGTGGGCCTCGTAACTACACCTACTTTTCTTTCTTGCCCTCTTAGTCTGCTCTTGTTTTGTTGCTTTTTCTGTCTTTCTAAGGCTTTTTAGGTGTCTACTAGTTCTTCGTTGCGCCAACAATTTGGCGCTTTTTGTACAAATGTTCCCCTGGGAGTTAGGACGCTACTGGAGGCCCCTGGCCTTACTACTACTTTGACCGCGCCGAAAACGGCTCTGTGTGTGTCTCCACCCCTGGGCAAAAGGTTTTCTTCCACTGGTTCAACGGTAGGGGGTGTTTTGGGAAAAAAGCGCCGAAGCCGGCGACCTGTGTGTGTCCACCCCTGGACAAAGGGCTCCTTTCACCATTTCCGTCAAGCAGGGGGCATGGCAGCTGTTTCCCTAGCCATGCCAACGAAGCTATGGGATTCAGCCGGAAGGGAATGTGGACGCACATTCCTGTACCTGCAACGTGAACTTTTGATCAAGCTGTCCAATTCGATCGGTTTGTTTCCATGGTCTTTCATGTTTTCCCCCCCAAACCTCGCGGAGTTTCTTTGCAGCTTAGCTTTGCAGCCGACTCGCAGCGCACCGCTCGTTTCTGCAGACCTGAGAAACAATTTATGTTGAAACACCTACAAGTTCTCGGACTTTTCGCCATACTGTTCCACCGCCATCCTTCCCATCGGAGGAATTGATTAACTGAATACAAGTGTCAGAGTGTGTGCATGTGTGGGTATGTGGATGTTTTTTGACGTTGGTGTAGATGGTTTGGAAGGCTTAAATGCTCTAGAAGTATCTAGAAGTATACCATATACTATAATACCATACGTATGAGATGAATTGCTATTCTTGTTTTTGCTTGGCTTTTTGGTGGAGATATATCATTTACATCGATATTTCATGGCGCAAATGGCAGGTTTGCATGAATGGCATGAGGTCCGTTCTGATGTGCACATGGCTGGCAGGAGTGGAACTACAACGATGTCGCCAAAGAATGCACCGAGCCTTTTCCCAGTAAAGATGGCGGGTCCCTTGCGGATGTAGACAACCTGCAGGGTTGTAGGGATGCTGATCATCACCTCTTTGTGGTATGACGTACCACTGTGGTCTTTGGGGTAGAGGCAGATGTAGTCAAGTCACCAGCTTCACGTGTTGCTATCGGCCACGGACCATCAGCTGTTCGCAGAATTCATGCAAACAGCTGCTGGAACACCCCGTCTCGGAGACCGTCATGTTGGCACCGCCGGACCACGTCAACGGAACGGAACAAGGTGCTGAGAAAACCAGCTGGGAGATGGTCGGGAAAGGAGTCTAGACACCGAAATGCTCCGAATGGTCCTTCTCAAGCTTCTGCCTGCCCCCCCCCCGGTTGCCCAGAACTGAGACAGCCTCCACCTCGTAGGCACCTGGAACAAAGATGAATCAGATGAATCTGAGTTCCTTAAGCCTACTCCGTTTCAGACATGTTTGCCATGGGGGTGTTTCAGCGTTTGGGGCCATGTTCCGACCCCACAATCATAACACAACCTTTCTCACCAACGATGCGTGCGTTGAGAAACAGAAATGCAGCACCCGTGCTGAGGAGTTTCTGGGCCCCAATGGCTTTGAGGCGGTGCAGGTGGCACCAGTCACAGAACACATCTTGGGATACCAGTGGTGGGTGCCCCGGCGCTGCCCAGAGATATTGCTCATTCACACGCGCACGCCCTGCCCAGATGCCTGAACAGATTCTGCCCTTAAAAATCCTTAAAAAGCATCAGAAGACCCCAAACTGAACAAGAGATGCAGCAGAACATGATTTGTTTGTGCGGCAGGATGCGCAACTGACCCACGGCTAAGCGCGACGAAACCCATGGGATTTGGGGAAAGCGTCTCATCTCAGCAATCTCCCACACCTGTCGGAGAAGTCTACCGGGGAGTCGGCCTGATCATCGCCTCCTCAGGTGAAGTACCAGCCGGTCTCCGCAGGACTGGACTCCCGGAGCGGCACCGAAGAAGAGCTCCGGCAGATGGTGGCCACCTGCCGTGCTGCAGGCGAGGAGTGAGGTGCTTTTGTTTGGGAAAGAAAGCCATGTGACATGTGACTGGTCATAGTATGTTTGTTTGTCTGTTTGACATATATAGTTGGTCATATCATAGTCATTTTGCTTCATGCCTTGTGTGGTGGCTGCCTGGACTCTCCTCTATGTGATTTCCGATTTCCTGGACGCCCAGAGAGGCCATCCATGGGTTACGCCAAGGTTGGTGGTGCAAGGTTTGCCGCCCCATGTTTTGGTCCTTTTCCAGCTGAAAGGAGCGGTTCCATGTTTTTGTGTTCTTTTCCTCCTCCTGGGGCAGATGCAGCGAGCCCTTTAGATCTAATTTATTCTAATATATACAATCGGTCTTTCCAGGAGTGCAAGTGATCGTCGACATCCTGTTGAACCACATGGCCTCTCCCTGCAAGCAAGCCAAGAAGAAAAGTAAGTCAGGAGACTTGGCCTTAAAGGATCATTCGCGTGCAACAGAAGAAGAATCAGCGAACGACTGACCATTGGCTCGAGAATCAATGTGCTCCTCTTCTCAAAGCCTTAGCCACCCTCCCTCGATGAGAAACTTCAATGTTGGCATAATTATATAGATGTAATTAGGCATCCAGCAAGTGATTGTTCAGTATCAAGGCTCCTTATCAAGTGGGCTTTTCACCGAATCATCCACTTCTTCCATTGCCTACGCATCATACGGTATACACGGATCACACGCTGTTTGGTCACTGATCACTTGGAGGTTGAAGAGAGCTTGAAGAGAACCGTTCACAGGGGATATATCAGCTGTGGGGATTTGGTTCTTCATCACTTGGGTTCTTCCCTGTATACACTGATCTTCTGATCCCAACCTGAGGAGAGCTGGAAGAGATGCCGTGCCGGGGCTGGGCTGGTAGCAAGTTTGGAAGTCGACGGCAGCAAGGGGCACGCGGATGGGATGCTGCGGGGCCAGAAGCTTGGCTGAGAGACCTGTAAGATCTGTAAGCCACATCCTTTCAATTCCATTGATTAAAACCATATGCAAAAAGAACATCGAGTCATGCAGCTCTTGAGCTTTTTAGACTCATTGGGATGTTGGTCGGTTCATCGCCTGCCATCGCATCCTCTTCACGTCAGCTCCTCGCTTTCGCCGGTGCTCCGCGGTCCCAGGAGCACTTCCATCACCAAGCGGCCTCGTTGGAACAGCCCTTCTGAGCCTTGGCCACACGGGCGGCCACTGGGGGCCAATCGGAAAGGCCACGACACGGGCCGCCCCACGATGCTCCATGGCTGTTGGCTTTGATGCACGAGTCAGGTACATGGTTCGTGCGCTTCGTTGTGGCGTTATTCATTGCACGCGGGAAGAAATGCTGCTATAGTAACAGGTGCATCGCTACTAGTAACAAGTGCATTACTGCATTACTGCGTTACTACTAGTAGCAAATATAGCTACTAACTTCTTAGTGCTTCTTGCTACTAGCAGATCACCTTGACAGATCGCTGAGAATGCAAGGGTTGAAGAAAATCGGCCATCCACCCCGCACACGGGTCCGCACTGAGGTAAGGTCGGTCCACAAACGGGTTGGCTTTGCCCAGAGGACGACTGCACACCTTGCGATATGTACGAGCTTCCGGATTTCAACACCGTTCCTTGGTGAGGGAGCGATGCACTGCCAGCCTGCGCTGGTGGCTGCGCCAGTGCAGGGACGCGGTGCGCGGTGGGACACCGGTGGGACACCGGTCCGGTGCGAAGAAGTGTTTTGGAAGAGTGGTCAGTCGCAAGCGGAAGGTGGATCTTGTGCCCGAAGGCCCTCCGCAAAACATGCCCGAAGGCCGTGACTTCAAGGTGTCGAAGTCTATGGGTATAGGTATATAAATGTATATAATATATTACAGTATACATATATATCTTCAGAATGGAGCAAGCTTGAATTGAATACCACTGGTGGTTCTTGGTGCATAGTTTGGCTTCGCATGCTTTCGCACTTTGTTTTTTTCAGCTGGACACTGGGCGTGCGGTCCGTGATGGATGGGTGTTCGAGCAGCTCAGGAATTACAAGAGGTGCGAGATATGCAATTCAAGCATCTTGACTGAGATGCACAGATCCACGTTGTTCATCTTTGTCCTCAATGGTGTAATCTCCAGGGCTCGTTTCGCAAGGGCCGCTGCCAGGTCCGCAGATGCGGAGCTCAAGCTTTCAATTGACCTAATGTTGTCCTACACGGGGCTTTCTGCTGGTGGGTGGTCTCAGTTCAAGCTGTGACGACCTGTGGTGCGCACCCATTGAAGCTTCAGTTCTTTGTTCTTTCAACACTAGTCACTAGCCCAATGGTTTGATTCTGAAGAGAACCGCCTACTGTCAACTGTCAACTTCTGGCGCACAAAGTTCCAGGCATTTGGAGGAACTCTACCACATTGGGATCACCGGACTCCGGGTGGATGCGGCCATCTATCATCATGTCTATGAGCTGGCCGAGCCTTGGCAGGGTGACGGGGAGTTGGGAGGGGGAGCAGAGCAGTATGGACTCAGGACTGACGTGCTTGCTAGCTTCAAAGCAGTCAATGGCCAAGGCCTTCGAAGACAAGGGGAGGAGATGTGGCAAATGGATACAAGAAGGGACAGACAGTTAGAATATAAAATCAAACAAATTAGGTATTTAAAAGCCTAAGTACTAAGGCTGATGCCTGACAACCAACCGCATATATAAGATATTGTTGATTGCGAAGCTCATGACTTTCACACAGCGCGAGTTAACCAGTTCCTTTTGTGTAGAGCGCTGTGCACGTGCAGAGCCTCCAGTGGCTGAGGCCCCAAGTAGGATGTTTTCACAGCTGAGTAGGAGAGAGTAAGAGAGAACGAGAAACTCTGGCTGAAGCACCTTTTATGCAACAGATCTGGAAAAGTGTGCCAGTGTGGCGCTATGAGTTGTTGTTGTTGTTGTTGTTGTTGTTGTTGGTTCCATTCCCCTCCACAGATGTGTCAAGTGTGTCGTTTTGCTCGATTGTAAGGACATGCTGAATCGGCTTCCCTGGGACTTGATCTACCAAGAGTGGTGGGGCGAATACCCTCCGCAAGATCGCACCGATTATGTCGGCTTGTATCGCACCTTGGTCTTTGGTTTGATTCGCTGATGGCATTGGGGGCACCACTTTTGAGAGAATGTGTCTTGAAGTGAGGAGTGGAGGAGGCCACTCATTTTCAGACAACCACTACCATATCCCACATGAATCATGATGAACAGAGCCTGAACCGTTGCCGCAATGTGACGGAACACCAGTTGCACGCCTTGAATCCATGTTGATTTTCCACTTGTCGACGTTGGTGTGGCAGCGTAGGTGACGTCGCTTATAGATGGCACCTGGTGAATCGTTTGAGCAACCTCAACGCCTCTGAGCTACCGCAGCTGCTGGAGCTGGAGGGCGGTGTTTTCGGCATCAGCCAAGACATGGCGGTGTACCCTTTCGCATACCACGATGCTTGGAACAAGCAGACACTATCACAATGCGTGTCTCATTTGGCTAAGCCCACCGTTCAGCTAACCTTGGCGGGGCGCTGGGAAGACCATGATTCCTTCAAAGTGGTGCTTCACCTTGAATTATCCCTGGGGCTCCAACCATCTCCTCAGGAGGTGGTTAGACCCCCCCAAACCCACCCCAACCACCTTCTCAGGAGGGGTATATAGATGCTGTGATGGTGCAACGCCTTTTAGAATTGCTCAGAGGCTCCAAACACACAGCCCTTGATCCCTCAAAACCTCAGACCCGAGACCCAATTCGGGCGAGTCCAGGGCCCCTCCTCTGGGTGGGATGAATTGGGGGAGAGGATTCGAACGCACATGCAGGAGCCCAAGTCGCCATTGCTGTGCTTTGCCGTTGGGGGAACCATCTGGAACCTGGTCGGTTGGGGCTAAAGCAGGGGCTCAGCTGCTCAGCCTCCTTCCACCGAAGCCATCCAAAAACCAGTGAGGCATTGTTGCTTGTTTGCCAACGCACGGGGGGCCGGATTTGGTCAGCTTCTCATTTGCTTTTGACTTTTTCACTTGCTTTCTAATATATATACATCTACGTACTGTCACACTCTGTAGGATGGGAGAAGCAAAGATGCCGACCCGGAGATTGCGACATACAAGAATGGATTGGCATTCCACCAGCAGCAGAAGTTCTTTCTGTCCTGGCCCGTCGGATGCTTCACTGAAGTTGGGAATATGCTTATTCCCCGACTCGATACATCACCGAGTGTTTGATTTTGGAGTCTTAGAGCGTGTTTGGGACTAGGTCAGCATATAGGCTGATGTACAGTATAGGATGCTTTTGATGGATTGGTTTTCCCCGGTTTCATTCTACGTACCGTTTTGTATCGTTCACTGGGAGCAAGACTAGTCGACCACATGGCTGGCCACATGGCTTTGTGGCCGCAGTGGCAAGCGCACATGGAGGCTGAGCCTCTCAGGCTGAGCGGCCGGTGACTGCTGGACTGCTGGAGCTCGAGCTTTCACTCCGTCCAATTGAAAGTGTGTTTCAGCTGATGCGGCATTTGGCACTGAGTTCACTTCAGGCTTGAAGAAGATAGGAATTTGCGGGTTTGAAAGGCTCCCAGTTGTTCACCCTCATGCTTCGACAGGGTCAGGAAGGAGGAGCGGAGGAGCGCGAGCGGAGCGGCATCTCTTGCTGCCTCACGCAGTAGATGTTCGGTGCTTATCAAGGTGCAAGGTGAGCCAGAGTGAGGTTTCACGCGTTTTTGAAACTTTGGGCTAAAGATGCACCCTTGACAGTCACCCTGAAAACATTTGTTTCTACATCCTGACAACCTCAAGCAGCATACACTCATTTTCTCATCCACGGGGGAGGGTACAGAGGAATTCAACAATGATAAATCACACACACACACCATTACACACGCTTGTCAAGACTGTTCAATCCATGACCAGTTCAGACATGTTGTCTTTCTTCCCAAGGAAATTCGGTGCTGATTTGGGGCGGCTATGGCTGGCGCGACTTGAGCCATGGGCCTCCGGGCTGTGACCGAGCTGATGGGGATCACTGCTCACCCAAGCCGGCACCTGGGCGGGGCGGGCCGAGGGACACGGACGGAAGGCCCAGTTTGGAGATGAACTCAAATGGATCATCTTGAAGAATACTGTGCTCTTGGCATCTCTTGGCACACCTGAGTTTGGTGGTAACTCACTGGGAGCAGTTATTTTTTAAAGTGAGGTCTATGACGCGAATGGCCTGCCGCAGTGTTTGCGCGCCCCTGAGCTTTCACCGCTGCCACGCACAGCAGCACGAGAGCGGCGATGGATTTGTGAGCATCGATGGCAGGGTGTAGCAGGCACAACATGGATCCAATGGGCTAGGCTGCCATGGTTTTGCCACTTTTAACTTTTTGATTGATGGATTCATGCGGATTGACATGCATGGATTTCACCAGGGCAAGCAGGACTCTGCGGACTCTTCTGCACACAGAGGCCTCATTTCAGTGCTTTCAACTCCATGCTTTGTGATGTTCATGTTCGGCGTTCCAACGGGCGTTGAGGCTTCATGCTGTCTTCGACCCTCTATCTTTCATGCTTTCATGCTTCCTGATCTCTCTCGTGGAAAAAAGACTAACTTTTTGTTTGCAAGAAGTGACGTGTTTTTTTTTGTTTGGAAATTAGCTCTTAAGCATGCGTTCTTCGGACCGGTGGAGTCGCCGGGCAGGCCTGGTGCACTTTCGGAAGGCTTGTCGTGGACATGAAGTCACCCAGACCTGGAAGCTTGTCTTGAAACACATCCTGATCCTGATTTTTAGGCCCAGAGCTTTGCGCAATGAGAACCACAAAATGTTCCAAAGATCTCATCATTCAAGATCAAACAAGACATAAAAACTCGAGTCAAAAACTCAGGAACCTCCTATTATATAGCTTATTGTAATATCGCGGAATCGCGGATGCCCGGGCGGCCCAAGGGGAAGCGACGGCGAGTCCGCTCTGGGTCTGGGGCGCCTGGCCTTCCGCTTGGGCCGCGCCTGCTTCGTCGCGCTGGTGCGGGGCCGACGCCTTGGAGAGCTGCTCGGTGAGGTGGAAAAGCAGGGCAACATGTGGACTCTTGATTGATTGCTTGATGAACCAAACTCCCCTTACAAAGACTTGTTTTAAATAAATACACATGGTTTTACAGTCCAAAGACATCCAAAGGGCAGTTTTCTATATTTTTAAATCACGTGTCTCAATTAAGGTGGAATGTTTTAGATTTGTTGGTGGAAATATTAATCTGTTCCGTTTCTCAACCGACAAGATGTTCCAACAGCCCACTCAGGGGCGTGAGGATGGAGGGAGGGAGAGGGAGATAAAGAAAGAGAGAGAGAGAGAAAAAGATAATATATAGAAGGAGTTGTTTGGGAGCAATCAATCCTCACTGTTGTGCGCACTTCTGTGAGGATACAGGATGGGCGGTTCTAGAATCGGACGCGCAAGACTTTCCTTGCAGCGGGGTCACTGCTTCCCAGGGCTGTGTGCGGGGTCTCCTAGGCGGCCCTCCCTAGTGCCCTCCCTTCTAGAGTCACTTGCTGTGGTGTAAGCAGCCCATTCGCATTTGGACAGAAAGACCATTTTGACCGGGCCATGCTATTTGATTTTGTGTCTCTTGGATAGTAGGATAGGGGGTGAGAGTTCTTGACTTCTTGTTTTGTCGAGGGGACTCGAACATCTCGATGGATATTCAGGCGTTCTATCGGCTTTTGGAGGCAGAGTCCGCATTGAACACCATTTGGGGAATATGGTTTACAGTAACTGGATCTCCGGTGGGGTCAGTTGAACTTACCCAACTGCTCCACTTGCAGAAGACTTATGGTCCGCGCACGCTCACCCTCCCAAGGCCTGAAGATGTGAAGGTGGTGGGCGTGGGAGGCACTTGGGATCTGAAAGGGCTTCACATTGGTGTGCCTGCAGGCTGCTATTGCGATGCTTGGTTGAAGGCTGCAGTTGAGGCTTTTGTATATATAGGTTACAGTGTTGTAGCTGCCTTCTAACCGAGTTGAAATGGGCGGAATATGAAACGGACAGTGGTCAACTCGGTGGGTTTGGCCAAGTGTTGGCATTTACAAAGATCACTACGCATATATACGTATACTTTGACATTCCTGTCGAGAGCGGGTAAGAGGGACAGGTGAGCACATGATTTGTAATGTTGATACTGCCCACCCATGGCCACCTTTCGTAAATCAGATCTGAAGAGTAGGGAGCTTTGCGTCATTCCTAGCCGCGGGTGACCATCATCCAGAGGTGGGGAGTTGGAGGGCAACCTTTCATCTTTGTGATGTTTGAATCGCATGGGAGCAAACAAGGCCTGAAACTGTAGGAGAAATCGTAGACCTGCGGTTGGGAGCCCGACAAACCGTGGGCTTTTGCATGTAAGTTCGGGGTGATGCCCTGCTATTTGCAAGAAATCCATAGAATCCTACAACATGATACAACATGTAAAATTCACTAGAATACTAGAAAGACAGACTCAGAGACAGAAGACCTGAAGACACCGGGCAATTTTTACAGGCAGCGATAGGCTTCAAAAACCACGAGTTGCAGAGCAGAAAAAAAACTGCTGCAACAAGACGTGTCGAGGACCTCTCCTCTCTGGAGACCCAGAAGGGCTGGGACATGAGCAGCTGCCCACGCCAAGTGCGTGTCAACGGTGCTGGCGAGGTCGTAGAAGGCGGCGGAGACGAGCTGTTGGGAGAGAAGCCGCCCACTCACATCCACTCACCGGCCTGGACGTATAAATTTGCGTTTAGCATAGCACAAACACTTTACATATAACCCCAACAAATTGTTTAGCCTCGAAAGCTCATCACTTCATCACCTGCAGACCTACACAATCCTACACATGCTGCAGACGACATGCTTCATTGTATGATAGACATGTGACTTCGGGATTCCTAGGATTAGATGTGGTGTTGGTCACACCTTTAGCCTTGAAAAACGACTCCCCTCTATGCCTGGCGGCCTCGAGCCGAGCCAGGCCATGTGGCAGAAGGCGAGATCTTGGCGATTCACAGTGGAGCCCAGCTGAGGCCGAAACCGCATACCCACTGATGGGTGGCCGAGGCTGACTGCAGGTGCGAACGGTGAGCCATTGGGAGCCTGGAAGGCACTGGAAGGCAGGTTGAAAGATGTGAAGGATGTGAATCGGATGGAGGGATGCCTTCCAAATACGATTATACAATGATGGTTGACATGTTGAAACTTCAATCTGCGATTGCAGCCAACCTCACAAAGATGGTCCTCCCAATGTTGAGGCTTTGTGGATGTACGCTTGTACCTGGCGTCGAGACCCCCGAAATCCACAAGGTTCATCGTCCAGTTTGATTGGTTTCATGAAGCAAGCCTTCAAGTTGGTCACAGTGAACTCCACCTGCTTGTCAGTGTTCGGTGGACAGGCGGATCGACTCAAGAGAACCTGGGAGCAGCATTGAGGATTTAGAAGTGGACATCTCCTTCGGATGGTGACAGGACCCCTTCCCACTGCAAAATCGTCCATTTGGGGTATCAACTGGTTGACTTATTCAACACTGATCAACACTGATCAACTGGTTGGCTTTCCCAGAGCTAACACCATAATGACATGGTGCCTTTGCTTGCTGCAGCCTGCTAACGCAGCGAACCCGCCCCTTAAAAATTCCTTTTATGGAATCATGCCACCTGGGTACCCATATGAATTTCAAAGGGGATGTTGTGATCATTTTTGATGCCAAGATGGAGACCATTTCCAACAGGTCTTCCACCACCAAAACCGAGAGCCGCGCAGAGAGAGCCGGCGCAACAGCTCGGTCGATCCCGTCACCGATGGGTCATGGAAAAAGCTTGGAAGGTTGGACATGGTTGGTCAATGGAATTGAAATGAATGGAACAAATCACAGATCGGGCGATGACAGGGGTGGCGACGAACATGTGAAGGATCTGCTGGAAAAAAACCAAGGAGCACCACAGCCAAGCGCTTGCTATAGCACCCTGAGTCATCGGCGCAGGTCAGTAGCACGAGCCACATTTCTTTCTGCCCAAAGTTGTACAATTGTTGGCAGTTTGCTCGTGTTTTCAAGAGCCAGAGGAATTGTGGCAAATGGTGGCAAACGCATAATGTTAACATGTGTTAACCTCTCATTAGTAAGCCCCCTATATAGCATTTTATCGGGGTAGTCAAAACTCTCAACCGCAACCTTAATAAAAAGAACTTCCAGGCCACTCAGAACTTAAAAGTAAACGGGAAAGCACAAGGCAAGGATAAGCCAGCAGGGCTGCAGAGGGGTTGATTATTGTGGGTTTGTTTGTAATTGCAGGGGGGTGGGAGTCTAAAGGGGTACCCTTTGAAGTCTTTTTTGTATTTGTTTGATAGGGTTTGAATAAGGACACCTAAAAGCTTTTGGCTAGCCAAAGTTTTTGGAAATCTGATGGGGTTTGGATGTTGTCGCAATTGTAAGTAGTATTGCAAATTCCTGGCAGGCAGATTATTATTAGGACATGTTTACAATTAATTGAGACCCAATTGTTTTTCAATCTTTGGGTCTGGATTTTGTCGCAATTCAAGGTAGTATTGCAAAATCCTGGCAGGCCAAAAAAACAGATTATATCAATATTATTGACACATGGTTCATTACTGGGAGGTTAACATTATCAAGATTCCATGTCACGCCGTCCCACTACCGATTTGCCACAGCATCGCACAAGTACAAATGCTTGACCTTCGAACTTTGTTGATAGCGGCCCCATTTAAGAAAATCGATGGACACGATGTTCAACAAATTTCTGAAAATCTACTTGGGTGACCAAAACGGCATGTTTTTCACAAAGAACGACTCAAACACGAGCTCGTGAAAGCTACGGGAGGGGTGTGAGAGCTCTTGCAGGAAAAGGGTTCTTAGAAAATTTGGAAAGACTTCTTGGCTTCTTCATTTTTCTATATGGGCAATGATAGGCATCAAGCTCCATGAATAGAATAGATTCCGGGACTGCTCTGGGTGCATCAGTAGCTTGAGAACGGAAGGGGATACTGTTCCGATGATTTGCGCACAATTCCTCGAGTCGTTGCCACGTCTTGGTGGGCGCGGGCCGAAGTAGGGCATGTGTTAGAGGGTGTTCGAGGGGGTTTTGACATGGGTTGACTTATTCCAGGATGTCCCAGCTCGGCCTCGGCCTTTCCCCTTGTAAGCGGACTTCCACCCAGTGAAGCCGACTGAATTGGAGGATGTGCTCGTAAGTTCCAGCCAGTTGGGCGAGAATAGGCCCCTTGTTCTGGTGGACCAGCTTTGCGGGAGCCTCCTGCTGAATGGAAGGCAGGAAGGCCTGAAAAGGAAGATAATGATCCTCAGGTACTTTTTAGGTGTTCTTTCTTGTGGGAGCTACAGCCCGAATGATTTGCACACATGGCAGCTTTGCTCATGTGCCATCAACCAGAGTTGGGCTGCTTTCCATCAGCACATGCATGTGCACGAATGCAGAGAGGCGAACAATGGCCAGAAAACATGCGCCAGCACACAGCAAGCGGTGGGCAGGATCGTGGACACGACCTGGGCCGTGGGCCAAACACGTCGAATTCCCTGAGTTAAAAAAATTAACATGACAAAAATAACAGATTGGGCCAAGAAGGTAAGACTATTGGTGATGCTTGGCGGCATCGACGATGTGCGGCAACTGCTTCCGTGGGTGTCTCACAGTGCTCAGTGACCGCCCAACGATCTCCCTGGGCTTGGCACCTCAGCTGCGGTCACCCGGCTCCAGGCTCCGGGCTCCGGGGATCGGACCGCTGGGTGTCGTCCAAGGCCCGTGGGGATGCCATCACTCAGCCGGAAGGTGAAGATGGAGAGATCAACTTCGTGCCTCGGGTCACCGGCGGGGGTCACCAGGGCCACCGGAGCAACTAGCGCAGGAGAATCGGCCCCTTTAAAGGGGAAGGCGCCTTTAAGGTTTCGGAGGGTTTTTTTTGGCTTTGAGAATCCCATCCAATGAGCCGTGGCCTTATGAAACAGGAGCCTGACTTTTGTTCCCTTTGAATCCCCTTGGAGGATCTTGGAGGATACGTGTCCACACGTTCCAAAGACTAAAGACAACCGATCCGAGATCTACTGATATCCGATGTGCTTAACAATGATTTTTCTACTGTATCACGTGTGGCTCCACAATCCGAGTTGTGCGTCCATCGCATGTGCTACATGACCCTGAAAACTGTCACGGAAATTGCAGATCTCAGGATGACATCCATGACGAGTGGTTCGTGGAGGCGTGTCCAAACAAAGTTGTGCAAAGGTTGAGCAGGTGACACCCGACCAGACGACCAAGCGACCAAGAGCAGACTGGGTGCATGGTGGCAAACCAGTAATAGAAGTGTTCCATTGAGAAGGGACCCCCCCAATCCTCGTCAACGATAGCTTTAGGCTTTAGAGTGCTCCACATAGTCCACTTATTGCAGGGCGTTTATCGGAAACTAAGATTTTGCAAGGTTTGTTCATGGACACACGGTCGTGGCATGCGGGACAGGTTCCCAGACAATGTAACGGCTTCCACGTTTGGGAGTAGAAGAAGACGATTACCACAAGGGTGAAGGTGTGCATTTATGTTACAAATGGTGCAAACTATATACCAAACGTTCCAAAACAATAAATGATGTAACGTTGTTACATATAGGTTATACTCTTTCTGCCACTTTGACGATGGCACAGTCGCAGTTGCTGGTCCCGGCGTGGAGGACCTTTTGAAGTGAGACATGGAACCTTGGAACGAGGACGCCCAGGTGTCAACATGGCTACCCTACCCCAAACAAACATTGCAAGTGGACAATTTGTTTGTAGAGGAAACTCCCATTCCGGGAGGCCATTAGCTCCACTTAAGGACACCTTCCTTGAGGGACGGTGCACTTAACGAGGGCAGAAAGGCTGGAGCTGCGCTCAGCTGAGCCCCCCACGTGACCGACAGCAGGCCATTGAGAAGATCGATTTGCCCCCACCCTGGGAGAAGCGTCGCGTGCGCGGCAATAGCGACAGGCGCGTTTTTTTTTGAAGACGCGACCAGTGGAGCGGTGTGGGGGGAGGACATGAGGAGACCGGGGGCCAACAAGACGGCATAGCCACGAAAAGAACTTCTATAGCCAACTAGCAACAGCCTATATAATATATAGAAAAAACATTTGAGATCATTTGAGCATTAGTTAAGAGAGTGTTCGATGTTGCAAATTCAAACGCTGATGGCATGCCTGGTGCAGCACAGACATGAGAAGAGGTTGGCGCTTATGAAGCGCTAAGCTGACAAAGGATCATGTGGCATATTGGTCCTTGTCGTCACTTGTCACTGCATGTTTCTCACTGGTGAAGTTGAATAATGTTGAAGATCGTTCTGCATAGAAAAGCTGAACGATTGGGTCAACAAAAACCGCTCCTGGGGGAGTTTCACCTTTTTCTATTTTTGCACGGGAGATCAGTCTCTCAATCCTCCAGATCTCCCATCATCTGGAGGCCTGGAAGGATGTACTTCTTGGATCCCAGGTGGGGTGGAGCTTCGCCGGTGAGCTTCGCCGGGTTTCAGTTTGCGTGTGGGATGGTTGAGGCCAGCCATGACTATCATTTTCCGCCTTGGAGAAAGAAACGTTTGGGCGGTGCCCAGTTGGAGTCTAGCTTCCAGGACACTTATAACAGACACACATACATTCTTAACATTAGGCAACGGTATGTTTTGCCGTCTAGACGGCGCAACAACCCTGCGACACGGCCGTTTTCCCACGAACGATTTTATGGGAAGGGAATGCCAGACTTGTGAGTCTACTGGCTTTGGTGATTGAAAGATTTGTATTAGTACACCAACACTTGTATTGTATCATGTTTCACTTGGTGTTGGTGTTTGCTTCCTTGTTTTTTGTGCCTAGTCTCTTGAGCGGGATATCCCGACAGATCACACTAGATGACTACTCCGCCGGAGTGTTTCTCGAGGATGGACCATCACCCGGTAGGTAGGCTCGATGAGCCTATCCGGACTCCGAATCCGCCCGGTTTCGCCGTGTGAATTCCACACCATTGGGTCCACCCTTCGACGCAACGCTGTGAGGTCGAAGCGTACGACTTGGAAAGATCCCAGGTCGGCGCCCGCTCTCAGCGTGCGTTGGTCGGTCCGAGGGTGGAGAGAGAGAGAGAGAGAGTTGGCCACGGTACTCAGAGGTCTATTTGGAACAGGATGGAGCAACATATGCAGTATTGATGTCGTGTTGGTTTAATGTTGTTTAATGCATTATCCCAGTGATTTCAAGCAAAAAAAGAACACATATTATTCACTTCCTTGTGCCCTCTTTTTCGGATCAATTGGTTTCTTGAATGTTTGCACGTTGATTTGACGGTCAGACGAGCTGATTTTGCACTTGTCAAGGCAGAACAAATCAGTCCCTAGTCTCAATTACATTCCCTGTTGATTCTGTGTTTGTATGTTAACCGTGTTTTGTTTTATTTTTGTTTTGTTTGCCACTGTTTCTTCATCCGGGCTTGCCATGCATAAGTCCGAAGCTCACAACGCCGACAGCTTTCAGGTTTCTGCCCGACAGCTGGGATCAACGGGTGGACCCGGCCACTGGGAAGGCGCCGCCGCGCGTGTTCGCGGCGCATGCGGCGCGTGGGAGCTTCAAGTTAGCATCAAAGTCGCTGATGGTCAGTGACTTACCTCCAGAATGCTGGCACTTTGCGCAGTTGGGCATCAGAAACGCTGATGGTCAGTGGTTCCCCTAGCGACATGAATGCGTGAGGATGCTTCTTTTGCCAGAGCCAGAGGGCGTCATGATGCGACATGTTAGGGTTTGAAGCATTTAAGGAGCTTCCATTCACATTGCTCCATTGCTGGGGTCCACTGGCAGCAGCAACTCGGTCCGAAGCGAACTCAAAGCTCACTAGCCTCCCTCCCAGTTGCCTTGAAATGCCTTGAGCACACCCCCAAAACCTCCCCACCTCCCCTGCTACCGGGTTGCTACCGTTCCCCTCCTTGTGAGTCCCTTCCGTCCACCGGAGTGACTCACAGCTGAGACGGGGCGCCGGCGGAGCTCGTTGGGTCGCGAGGTCTATTTCCAATACCATCGCACGCGACAGACAACCTACGTGGACCCCCGGAGCTGCCCGCTGGGCTGGGCCACTGGGCGAGGGAGCGGATGGGGGAGGGGGGTCGGTGGGGAACGTGGGTCGGAAGGTGGAGACCGGTTTTGAAGCTTGGGAGTAGCTTGGGAGGAGGTGAGTTGGTAGCCTACATGAGCCTACATATGTCTACTATATCTACAGCTGCTTAATTTGATGTGCATCATTCTTGCCGTGTCAACTTGTGTCAACTATTTATTGTATTGATATTGACTCTGTCATCTCATTTTGGATACTGGTGTTTTATATATGTACTTTTGAAGTTGTTGGGGATGTGTTCGCGCATGGCATGTGGCGGCGCTTTCATGGAACCAATGGAAGGCCACTACTGCAATGGGGTTTTGTGCAGGTATTGATTCTTAGGGAATTCTGGATAGATGGCTTGATGTTTTTGCTGGGCGCCTGTCATGGCGGCATGTTTTAGTTATATGTTGGAAGCGCCTTTGCACAGCCATATCCTGCCGCCTAGGATATGCGATTGTCCAAAGAAGGAGAGATCTACTTTGCCTACCTACCAGCCATGAGGACCACCCTTACTGCCAGGCACTTGGATCGAGGCATGGCCTTAGCAACTGGCATGTGACGCAGCCAGATGCTGATACAGCCCAAGATGAGATATGACACGAGGGTCTACCACTCACCTAGTGTGATGGTGTGGTCATGAACCAGCATCGCACTTTGAGCTAACGGGGTGGTGTCAGATGAACCATGACCTGTCCAAAGAGGCGTCTCGACAGGTTTCCTTTGGCCCAGGATCCCAGGGGTTTGCCTGACAACTACGATGCCGCGCTGGATGATTTGGGCAGGACGTTTGATGAGCGCGGCATATCGCGGCATCAACTATGTTGAGTAGTTGTTTTTGTTGACCCGGATCCCCCCCCGAACTGAAGTGGTGGCATTTGTTGAGAATATATAAGCAGAACCTGTTGCAGAATCCCACAGCATCAATCTCTGACTACAGTATGCACGAATTGACTTCAACTGCTTTCAACTCTTCGAATTCAAAATTTAAGGTTTCCAAGTGGGGACTTCCCACCAGGCTTTGTTGCATGGGTTTGACAAGGCGAGCCCGAGAGGTTTGGGATGGCAGATGGATGCAGATGGCTTTTTCCTAGTTCTGACCTGATCTATTTTCCTGATGAAATCGATGCTTTTCATGATTTTGTTTTCTGGTACGGTACGCAGGATCTACTTCAAGAACCATGAGGCACAGCTGACCACCTGGGAAGATCCCCGTGCTGGACAGCAGGAGGCCGCAGTTCGAGGATCAGGTCGAGAGAGAACGAGTTCGTTCGGGCGCAGGATCCTTGGGGACGGTGGGAATACGTATTCACTCCTGAAGGGATGACCACGGATTCCTCTACAAACAGGTGTTTTTTTGCACAAGTCACTATGATTCTTGCAGTGATTCAGGGGAGTCTAGCCTTCCAAAGAGCTCAGATTTTGGTGAGATACGTCCTTGTGGACCAGTCCGCCTTCGGATGCATCGAATGGGATGGTGGCATGGCCATGCGTCGGGTAGAGACTTCCACTTCGGACGTCGGGTAGAGACTTCCGTGAGCTGATGTGTCATGGTTTCCTCGGCAGACTGGCTTCCCATGATTGTCCATCAAGCTACATGAAGTTGCCAACTTCAACAAAGCTCTGAGGACACCTCACCAAGCCACTTTCTTGACATTTATTGACCAGGTTTCTTTCTTCCTCGATTGTACGGAAACAGAGTCCTTCACAGCCAGGTGACCTTGACGAAGTGGAGACAGGCGCGGCTTTGCATGGGCTGGTTGCACGAGCGACCCAGATTGAAGATCCACATGCACCCTGGAAGAGACCCACATGGAACCTTCAAACCATTGGGTTGTAGAGGAAAATCGTCCCCCAAAGGTCCATGTCAGGTTCCATGTGGGTCTCTTCCCGGGTGCAGGTGCAGGTATGCAGAGTTCAATTGGTTCCACCCTTTCTGAATTCTCCACTCTTTTGGACACGACTGGACACCTGCGTCCAGTCCACCCAAGTCCCTTCCACTCGTGATACTCATGTCACCGTCGCCAGGCTCAAGCCCAGCGCTGGTGGAAGGAGCAGGTGAGGGGCCGAGCCAAAAGGGGCCGAGCAAGCTGGGACTGACGTCGCTGGCGCGGGCGCCCTAATCAGACTTGGGTTCAGTTCATTAATCAGTAACTGTTGCATTTCTATTATTGCTACATTATAAAATACTGATTATTGTTGCGACCAATTGAAACTGCATGAAACTGCCAAAGTCGAGCTGAACAAGGAGGAAACTGTTTCGAAGGGGCTGTTACTACATGTTACTACTTATTACTGCCGGACTGCTACTACCCGCCAGTTCTTTGAACATGTTGTGTGCCGTATATGTTTTAGGACCACTTAAGGCCAGCGGAGTTCGAACAAACCCGCTCCAAAAACCCGCTGCCAATCTGGTTGTTAAGCGGGTCCTTAACCATCATAAACCTAATCACGAGAAGTTGCACGTCCTTGGCCGCCAAATGGGCGGATCTCCACGCATCGCTGGTGTTTTTCTTCCCACTTTTTTTCTTCATGTGTTTCTTTTGTTCTTCCCAAACCCGGACCGGGTTTTTTCTCCCTCTCATGGCTGGGCCTGCGGCGCCTCCGCCCATCCTCTCCAGGTCTGGCGAGAGATCGAGGAGATGACCCGGTGACGGGCCCCAGAGCTGGGACTGGTCTAGAGGACCCGCTTTCGGGAGCTGTGACTCTGTGACCACCAAGAATGAGGAAGAGCCGGGGATCCAGGTGCAAGGAGCTGCATCCGAAAAGGGCCAGAAAGAGGCATTAAGAACGTTGTAGATCATGGCATCCTGGCATGATTGTCATGATCAGAGAAGTTGCATATGTCTTCGGAAGATCGCTTGTAGCATTGTTGTGCTTCAGGGTGGCTAAGGCTAAGGAATGGGGGATAATGGGGGAACATGAGATCCTGGTCATGGTGATCATGGGTCATGCCACCGGCAAAGCACAGCAATGGAGCATAGCATGCCTTGTCGACTTTGACTTCGAGATCTTCGGGATGCACATGCTGCACACTCCCCCCACAAACAGAGCTCCTGTCAGGGTTTGGAAGACTCATGAAGCCTCCGCTCTTCGGACCGGGGGATTGGCTTTATGTCTTATGCTATGGGCACGAGCATCGCCTCCCCGACGCATCGCATCAGGCGCATTGAGCTCGACGAAAAGGCGTCGGATGTCGACCAATCGGAGGCCACCTTTGAACGAGGCGAGCAGCGGCGAAACCCCCTTCTGCGGATGTTTATGATGTTTATGTGATTTCATGTCATTTCTAGTGTCAGTTCTATATATGTTCATTTTTTCCCAAGCTAAGGGAGAACCCCCTAAAGACTTGCAAGAAGAGGAAGAATAAAGAAGCACCTCTTCTTCACTCAAGTGACTTGCCGTGGATGGACGAAAAAAGGCAGACCCTTGCAAGATAGCTTGGCTTTCTCAGGGTTTCCCGATTAAAACGGCCCATGCGGTTAGAAAGTGAGCGTCTTAAAGACATGCACCGAAATTCTCAACAACATGCTTTAGATTTCTTTCAGGAGCACCTTCTTTGTGGTGTATTGCACTATTCAGATAATTTGAGATACATTCGGACACATATGGCTACGGCCAGAAACATAAGGTTTGGATCACACACCCAAACCCACACACGATCCATACCTCGATCCATAGGGTATGGATCAAAAGGTGGGTGTGTGATCCAAGCCCTTGGATCACACAACCACCACCACCACTACTACAACCACCTCTGCTGCCACCACTCCTTCTGCTACTGCCACTGCACTTGCCACCTGCTGCTACTACTGCAACAGCTTTACTGCTGCTGCTACTGCTACTCACTACTATCACCAGTATCACCACCACCACAGATTTAGCGGAAGCCACTAGACTCAACTTCAAATTGACTTCCCATTCCACCCAAAAATTAATTACCGGAAGCCACTAAGTGTGGTCACAGCCGGGATTCGAACCCACACACTGTGGAAGTAAAGATTTGGAAAATGGCGTTTTTACCATTAGGTTATGCAACCCTTTGAGTGGAGAAGCCAACCCAAATAACCCATATTAAAGAAGGTGCTAGAACACAATATTAAGGCCAAACAGAATTAGCGGCAGCCACTAACCAGTGTTCGGAGTGAGCCTCCAATCTAGAGCTGAAGCCACCACCTGTTAAATGTCTTGAGAGCCCACTGAGTCACCAGTATGCGTGGCCAGCTGATGGCCATTTTGGGCTTCTTGCGTCGTCCGCTTGAGTTGGAGAAAGAATGAAACCCAACACTCATTGCCACCACTCTATACCCAACCATGCCCAATATGTGGACAGTGGAGCCCAAGTTCACAGCGGCCAGAACTTCAAAACAGGCTTGCCACAAACAGGATGGCTTTGATCTGGGAAGCCACCACCTTCACAGTGAATTGGTGAGAAAGTGGTGGGGTGAAGTGCCACCATGCAGATGTGTTCATGTCGGGGGCTTGGATCAAGTGACTTGTCGGTTTGATCCATAGGGCTTGGATCAGCGCTCTGATCCATAGGGTTTGGATCACTCTCACTGCACCGCGGAACGATCCATACCAGGGTTTCTGGCCACACCCATATATTGGAGCCCGGCCAAAAGTCTATAATAAAAAAACATAGATAAAGGGGTCGAAAGTAGCTTATTATGATGTTGTTTTTTCAATTAGATTATGTAGCGGGCCCCCAGCTAAACACACCTATTTTGCAGCTGGGCGCTAGGTTTGCGGTAGACTTACGCTAGTGACGCTAGTATTTGCCTCAGGGCATGTTCAGAACCTCGTCAGGTTTTTGAAAAGTGGCTGGCTGAAAAATGCGCTAGCCGCGCGCTAGGACTGCGCTAGATCCGCGCTAGCAAACATTGCCAGATTCCAGCGTGTACCCTTCCAAGGCTGAGTTGCAACATGTCTTTTGTTTCAAGCACGGCTTGAAGCTCGGAGATCAGCTGAAAACGCTGCAGCGCTAGTGACGCCTCTTACAATTTGGCGCCAATACTTGTTTGGTCCATGTTTCCTTCATTAACCAGCTGTGTGTGCCAAAAGTAAAGAATATGTGGCGGGCCCCCATCTGAACACGACTTCCAGCCATTTTTGGAAGAAGACATTTCGACCAGATCCCATATACGATTCTTTTAATGGAATTTTAATCCACCTCAAGCAGCAAAGAACAATCAACTTGGCACTTGAAAGATGGCGCACCATTTCATCCAAAGCATCCGTTAAACATGTAAAGAGCACAACCAAATCTCTAACGCTAACTTCCCCATTCTGTATTGGTTTGAGGTTTTTCTCCGTTTTGTATATGTCCAAAGAAAGTCACAGCACGCGCCTTTTCCCTCACCCCCGGGACATATCTTCATCATGTCTTTAGAGCTTCTGCCTTTTCGCAGATGGCCCTTCAGCAGAATGAATCCCAGACCGTTGTTCTGGGGTCAGGGAATTCCACCAAGCCCACGACCAGGACAAGCAGCAGCTTTGCGCTTGTGCAAAAGTTCCTGTTGTCCCCTTGGCCAACGCAAGGCCTCCCTCAGGTACAAAGGATACACCCTTGGACCTTTTCCCCTCATGCTTGAAAGAGCCCGGCAAAAACACTTGGAGAAGTGGGCTTTGCCCAGTGGGTTCCTTTCTATAGCACACACAGCCAGGCGGGTACTCACCACTGGGCCTTCCTCGGGAAGTGGGTGGAGCATGAACTCCGCCCAGGTCAGATCTCTGAGGTTTCTCCTCCTGGAAGATTCAGTTCATAACTAATAGAAATTAATCTAGACACCTTCCAACTTAAAAACCAACAAACAGAACATTGACCTTTCTTGAACTAGTTTTTGCTTCCCACTGAAGTCGAGAAACGCTTGAACATGTAAGGGCTGCCATTTGGCTCTATATATACTGTAGATATATATATATATATTTAGATAATATATATTATATAGTTTTATTTTATAGATATAAATAACAGCTGCGTAGAAATTTGCCTTAGCATATCGGACTGTCGTTGCCAGGTTGTTCGAGCCTCAGTCATCTCCACATCGTTTGCTGTAGGGCCCTCGATGTCGGTCTTGGATGTATCTGCTTTGTCATGTTCTGCTGTCTTCAAAGCCATCTCCTCGTCGAGATCGTTCTGTGTTTCCTGCACCTCTTCATCGCTTGTCTCGCCTTCCAAATGATTGTAAGGGTCCTCCTCCTCATCAAAAAATGCAATACCACACAACACAGCAGGCTAAGGGAAGCTTTGCGCCCCACAACCCAATAGAATTTATTGGTTTGATTGCCATCGAATCTAATTACCCACGACCTTGGATTCCCACGTCGAGTCTTTACATAGTCTTTCCAATACCTCCGCTTTGAAAGGAAACAGAACGGGCAAGAAAAAGACAAACAAATACGTCTAAACGTGCAAACATTGGCGAAAACAGAAACGTGCAACATAACACTCTCCTCTTCTGTGTCCGCCAGTTTCTTCCTCGATGGAACAACTAGCTGCTCCAGGATCTCTGCGATGTAGGCATCTGACTTCTTCATGAACTTCAAAAACAACTCCACTCGATGATGATGATCAAGTTTCTGGTGAGAAGGTATCTTGAGAGCACTGCAAAGCTGACTCAAGAGTTGGACTCCGATGCTCAAGATGCCAAAATCACACGTGTAGGTCGGCAGGTCAATCCAGGGTCCACCTTTCGACCATCGCAAATGCCCTCCATCTGACTTTGGCACACACTGTGCGACCTCAACAGTGTTGAGCCCGTCGACAAGAACCTTCACAGGAGGAGTGGCTTGGAGACTGTAGTTTGCGTTGGTGACATGGGAGCACCCTGCACAGTCAACCAAGTATGGCCCTGCTCCGATGACGATCAAGCAATTCTCAGGCACCTCCGACTGGTCCTCACTTCTACGCCTCAGAAACCAAAGCTCAGGAACCAGTTTTGAAAACCACATGGCTTTTCGAGCGCGAAGGATTTCACCTCGCTTTTGCTCTTGGTCGCCAGGAAACTCCTTGAACCTCTTGACAATGAAGTCTAACAATTCCAGTCGATCAGTAAAGACGTGTGGCTTGGTGAAGTGTTTCACCACCTTGTGTTTCGTGAGACCTTCGCTGTTGATGCCCATCTCCTTGTCGGTGCTTCTCAAGTTCTGGTGTACACTCTTCTTGATCTCACTTTGTTTCAATGGAACAGCCCAGTCATTGTCATCCAGGTCCAAGTTGGCGCAACCACAAGGATGCTTTGTGGCTGCCTTCCATGCTACAGCATGCAGCGAAGATGGCTGACAACGCTCATGCTTGGAGTGGCGTCTGGCACAATCCCTCATCTGGTTGAAAGTCAGTTCAGACGGCAATGAGGACAGGAGGCTGTTCGGGGCGCCTGCCTGTTGCAACCCACAAACTGCCAGGATGTTCTCCTCAAAAGCACGGCTGCAAGGTGTGCCCATCCGCTTGACATCGAAGTTGAAATACCTGATTGCTACACACGCATTTGATTCCAGAACATTCGTACCCTCCTCTGGTGTAAACACATGGGTAAAGTATATACTTGTTTCCTGCAAACAAACCCTCTGGACAAATTTACAAAAATGATCCCCACAAAGGCCCTATAATAATAGTCGTAAACAAAGTCTAACTTCTTGACGATGAAAGTCTTACCAAACGCGCCTCCAATACTAATTGCCTTTCTTCTCTTTCTTCACAACCTTTAATCTTCGTTTCACACTTTCCAATTTCCAATGTCTATCCGTTTTCAAATTCATCAGCTATTGTCGTGTTTGCTATCCTCTCCAACCCTACTTCTCAGAAATACCTTTCGCTCACACTTGCCCATTGTTGTCTCATCCCTTTGGAGGTCCCTCTTCATGAAGAGATTTAGTCCTTGGGGCCTCTTCTCATGAAGAGATTTAGTCTTGGAGATCTCTTCTCATGAGTCACCCCCCCAATCATGCACAATATCCATGACTTGATTGTTTCAAAAGCATAAGCGGTTGAAGATTGATGTCAAAGGTCAATCCAGTTTTGCGGTTGCTGAGTGTGAGCGTGTCATGTGCATATATATATTGGGATCTGGTCGAAACGTCTTCCAAAAATGGCTAAAAGTCGTGTTCACATGGGGGCCCGCTACATATTCTTTGCTTTTGGCACACACAGCTGGTTAATGAAGGAAACATTGACCAAACAAGTATTGGCGCCAAATTGTAAGAGGCGTCAGAAGCGCTGCACCGTTTTCAGCTGATCTCTGAGGCTTGAAACAAAAGACATGTTGCAAGTCAGCCTTGGAAACTTGGAAGGGTCACGCTGGAATCTGGCAATGCTTTCTAGCACGCGGCAAGCGCATCTTCAGCCAGCCACTTTTCAAAAACCTGACAACGTTCTCTCCACCACCTAAGGCAACACTAGCGCAAGTCTACCGCAAACCTAGCGCCCAGCTGCAGAATAGGTGTGCTTACCTGGCTTACCTGGGGGCCCACTACATAATCTAATTGAAAAAACAACCTCATAAGCTACTCTCGACCCCTTCATCTAGTTTTTACTATAGACTTTTGGCCGGACTCCATATATATATATATGTTTGTGCGTGGGTATATTCAATATATATATATATATATTGGAAGATATGAATATGTAGTATTAAAAGACTCTACTATTACTGACGCTTGGTGGGCGCCCCTACATGTTCAGTTCATACAATTGTTTGGGGCATCAAAGTTAACTCAGTAGAAACTAAACTATAATAGTGGTCCAGGGTGGCCACAGAGCTGTTTTAGTTACAGTAGGGCCAACCCTAACAACAAACATATTGATAGCACAGCTGCTCTGCTGAAATCATCAGGTCGCGGAAGCTTTGCGCCCTGCAAATTGCCAGCTGAACATACAAGGGGTCTGCTGCGGGTAACGTGTCCACAACGTTCACCACAAAGTCCCAAACTTCCTGCATGGCCAGCAAGACTTTTGACCATGCTCCTGGATCAAGACACTCCACAACACGCCAAGGAAAGCTCCGGTGATATGTGCCCACTTGGTAGATTGCCTTCAATTGGTACAAAAGCAATGCACTGTGCCACTCGATCACGTCCACACATTCAGGCCCATCTCCATCACCACCTATGTAAGCCAACGCAGCCGCGGTGGTGCACTCTCCAATGGTTTTCCTTGTTTGATAAAAGTCGTCACTGCCAACCCCAAGGTTTGCGGGAGACCTTATTTTTAGTTGAAAACAAACAAATCCAGAGCAAGAGTCGAAAGGAGCTTGGCTAGCCGCTTTCCACTTGCAAGGCTGATGGCATACTTGAGGCTGCCACTGCTTGACTGCTGCACTGCTCTGTCCTTATGTAGACAAGCGACTTTACACAAGAACCGTGAATTCCAATTAAAGCCAGGCCAACTCGTTCTGGACGTATTAAGAACTGTTGTGGGCTCTTCCTGCAAGCGACATATATTATGTATGAATATTGAAAACATTCAGCAGAACATGGAGTTGCTAAGCAGCACTCAGCCACAACATTGCTGGAAGCACAACTATTTGAACACAGTTGCTACTAGAAGAGTCCAAACCTTTGAGGGCAACCTGGTGTACTGCCTAGCGTATAGTCGTCTAGGAACTGCATCGATCAGCCCTGGCGAAAGGATACACCCCCACCACACACACACACACACACACCCTTACAGGCTCCAGCGTGAACTTGATCTCACAAGACCTACAGGCCCTCAAACACAAGATCCTGTCACAAGAGGGAAACCCTGCAAGTGGGGTGAAACCTGCAAAGGGTCCGAGATGAGTCCAACGTAAGAGGCCAGGAAGGACAAGAAGGCGCCAGAATCTCCATCCTAGAGACCTCCACGACCTAGAAAGTACACAGGAGTCACATCTACAATTAGCCTAGCATCGTACTCCCCAGCAAATGCTCGCATGTGGCGAAAGACAAGAAGAAGGCTCCTCATCTTGTCCTGATTGGTGTCATCAGCCAGGACCTGCAGCTCTGACAAACAGACACACATGGATAACTCTGACTCTAGACAAGAAGTTTAAAGCATTAAACTTATTGGTCCTAGCCAGACACCATGGGCCATCAATGAAATGCACCCTACAGAACTACACACTATGTAAGCTAAGTTTTGTTACTTTAAAGCCCAACACAGGAATGAAGAGGTAAGAAATCAATACGCCAGGCAAGGAGGAGTTTCGCTGCTTCGTTTCTTTTGGAACGCTGCTCTCAAATATGCCAGGGAACATTGTAGGCAACCAGTTTCGAAGAGTAGGCCTCTGAATTGGCAGCGCTTTGGTCAGGCAAGTGCCAAGGTGATTTGCCATCACAGAACCATGCGTACTCCATGACAAACGCTTCAAGGTGAAATCGTCGGTTCCATGAGGAAGTGTGATCATAGAAGCTAAACCAGCGAACATCCTTGTGCTCGTCAGCTCTCACGTGAGCAGTTCCTGCAGCAGACATTCATGGAAATTACTTCTTGTCATGGAAGTTGCCCGAAACAGAAACATGTGTTAGTATAGTATTCAATATGATGTCACCTTTCAACCATTGTCCTGACTTCTCCAGAAGAAGCACCAAGTCGCTGACAGAAAACTCAGCAGGGTCAACTTGTTGGTCTTTGGCTACTTGACGAAGCCATGACTCCAGAAGATCTTGGTCAAACGACCCATCCTTGAGTGCCTTGAGAAGGTGTTTTCGAGCCGCCAGAAGCTCCTTCCCAAAGCGACCTGAGCCCCATGGACCAAGGCTCATCCGGTAAAGCTTGTTCATTTTCTTAAGCCACTGTGATGCACCTGAGTTTGTCAATGACAGGCTGGCCTTCCTTGCCAGTTTGTGCATCATATCTGGCCAGTACACACTCCACACTGACGAAGCATTCATATGAAGCCAAGCAATAAATCCCTCAGGGCGCCAGTCAGTGCTTCTATAAATATATATATATATAAGTTTCTACCATCACCCAGTGACCCAGCAAGTGTCAAAGCAGAAGTATTTATATAGCCGGCATATACAAAAGTACGCGGCTTGGAATTGAATGAAAGGACAATCTACTACGAATCTGCAAAGTATGCAAATTCAATGTACACTCAGAACTTAGCGTCATATGTGAGGCGTACAAATTATTATAGGGCTCAAGAGGTCGTGAACCAAGGTATAGCAACACAGCTTTTGGCACAGGTAGTAAAGCGCTGGAGCAAAGTTCAAAGAAACAGATAAAAACACCACGTAACTTGTTGGAAGCGCGCCTCTGAGCCTTCGTCGGCTGCAAAGCACAGTTTGTACATGCTGTTTGTCGATGGAATGAAGTCAAGCCATCTGGTTTGCTGGCCAAAGTGGTAGACAAAGTGAAGCTGCGCATCGTCCGGCCAATCACTCAGCCCCAACGCTTGCTTCTCCTGCGGAAGCAAAAGGAAGCGCTCTGCGTCTTTGGTACGTGGAACGAGACTCTTCTCAGGGCAGCAGTTCCTCAGACTGAAGCCTGGAGGAAGTATCACTTGCAAGCAGTTCACTAAGGCCATGAGTGTGTTTTTCGTCTTGGTTCTGAACTCCTTCCAAGCAAACGAGCCGCTTGGAATTTTGGCTGGTCCACCGTGCGATTCCATCTGGGCCTTCGCAGCTTTTGAGAAGGACTGTAAGGCACTTGTAGCTTGCTCTTCGCATAGGCCATGTGGCAACAGTTGGGTGGCTCCGGCAAACTGAACCCCATTGCTTCTGAAGACCACACTGAGCACCTGAAGCCAATAAATGATCAAATCTGGTTCGCAATTCATCTTTTGAAGTGTCCCTGATATACAAATAAGTGGAGGAAAAGAGAACAATCTTACAACTCAACTCACATGATTTTGCTTCGGGTTGCATGCTCTTCTGACACCATGGCCGCATCAAAGCAAAAGTTCAGTACCTTGCTAGTTGATGCTGACTCCTCCATGCATTGAGCAGCCTTCATGAGAGCACGGACTGCCAGTTCATTGGTAGTACGCGAAGCCAAATTGCTACGAGGAGCTACGATTCCCAAAGTGGCCAAGTTTGGGTTGTCCTTGGTGGACACAAATCCACCGCCTCTGGACTGCCAACGGGCAATCAAACTCTTCTGAAGCACTTTGTTCCCACCTGTCCTGCTCCGCTTCATGAACGGATGAACACGAGCATGGACCACAGGGTCAGGGCACTCACATAAGAGATGCCCCTCCACACCGACTTCCACAGATTGACTGAAGGAATGGCACAAACGCTTCAGAAAGCGATGGAAGGTGGAGTTTGGATCCTGATTGCCCTGAGAGCCACGCATACGGAATAGTGCAACTATGATCTCAGAGATGGAAAGAGCAGCAGGAGCCCCTTGTAGCTTCTGCTGAAACCTGGTCATGAGGTTGAGACTGATCAAATGACGAACTCTTTGTTCGACTAATCTTCAATATCGAATGATAAACATTTTTGACAATCGAAAACAAACCTGGTAGCTGGCCTGGCAAAGTTGAGGCCCAGCTTCTTGAACATGTGCTTCAGGTCTGCTAGCAGAAACAAGCCCTGTGGAGTTGCTTCTAGGATTAGCTCACGGCCTTCTGGTGCAATTGCAACAATCTCTCGCACATTGGAGTACGCTTCCAAGGCCTTCAGCATTTTGCGGCATTCCAGCAATGCCTCAGACGACAAAGACGCTGCAGGCAGGATTGTACCTACAACGATCAGGATTCCAATGGAGGAAGCTGCATCCACTGGAAGTGTGTAGTTGAGCTTTGTGCCACCTTTGTACTGCAAACGTCGCATCACCTGGACTCGCAAAACAGTCTGTCAGGAATTAAACTTACGCAATGTGTGTACGAATCCTACATGTGGGTTTCTAGCTTCTTAGACATGACACATCCGGTTACCCTAGCCTGCAACAATGGCTCGCAAAACACTACTTCTTTTGGCAAAGCACATGCCCTGGCGACAACCCCAAATCTGCAGTGAGCGGTAGGCAAGCACTCTCAAAGGATTTGGTCCACCACTGCGTATACTTAGTCTTGAAGGTCCACCACTCTGCAAAGGCAAAGAAGTTCCTGTACCCATCCACAGAAAAGTTCTTGTCCACCTGGATGAATGAGACCCACAAAAGGCCTTAACATCCCCATTCCCTACAAACAGTCTACAGATTTCAGATCTTGAATAAGTAAGAACTGTTCGTCTGAAAAGTGCCTCCATCAGAAGACAGATTGTCAATGTTTGTGTACACTACACAGGTGCTGTATAAATGTCCTGCACAAACAAAACCGCCCAGCTAGACGTGAACATTTGGCATTCACAATTTGCAATCAACAGGAAAGGTCAATGCCTGGACCACTGACCACACACTGCTGTTCTCGAACTGAATGAACTTGAAGACATGTGGTAGAACGTTGCTCACCACAGAGGACTTTGGACTACTGCTCACAGCTGAGTCTGCACTCGACTTCTCAGCGACTGCACCTTCAAGCCTCTCTGTCGGCTCAAGACAGGGTATTTCCTGTCCATGGATTTCAAGTAAGCTCGACATATGCGACCTCATTGATTCCAACTGCGCTTCGAACTCCCCCTTGGGTAGCAGCGCTCTCATTTTCACCAAATGCACCCATCGCAAGGCAATCGAAGCTCGCACCTGGTGCAAGGCTTCAGCCCTGGCCTCCTTGTCATCATTCTCAAGCTTGGCAAGCAGCATTTGAAGCTGATGTTTCCATCGTTCCTGTGTGGGTGACAGGACTCACCTCTGACAACCTACACCACACCTACTAAAGTCAATTACAATCCTGTTTGCTTCATATGATCGCACACAGAAGGAAGAGCGCTGCCCAACCCACTGCAACCCTGCCTCTGACAGCTCCTGGTGCTGCCGACCCCCGGGCGCATCCTGAATGGGCTCCATGTGGCCCAACATACACTACCACAACCCCCAGCGGCAGCGGCTGGATGCAAACAACGCTCCAACAAGGCAAACAACCCCAGGAACCCACAGAACCACCCCACAGAACCCTCAGCATCGGCTACAGCTTTTAGACACTATAGCCTTTCCACTGTTTGCCAGTGGTAAGAATCTGCTCATGGTTCAGGCGCGCAAAACAAAGCAAGTGCGTCCAACAAACGCACCAGGACCTGGCTTATGCGAATTTAACAGGATGCATCAATGCATTTCCGAATTACCACAAGCAGGTCAGGTCTTAGAATTAGAAGTCATGGTCGAAGACTAACATGCAATATTCACAACGGCAAAGAGTGTCGTGCTGGCTATCTTCCAACCATACGACTCAGGAATCATGTTTTCCAGCTCCCTTTGGGTGTACTTGGTGGAATACCTGAATGCCGGTGTGATCTGGAAGCGGAGAACTGGGGCTTCCCATAAACCAGTATGACTTGCCAGTTGAATGGTGCTTGAACTCGATGAAGACTCTGAGTGTGCGTCACCTTGCTTCACCTCCTCTCCAGACTGTCCATTGGAAGCTCCAGTTTCCACAGCAACCTTCCTTTTCTTTCGGCTACGACCACATGTAGGCTCATCGGTTGCTCGGCGGCTCGGCATGAAGGCTGGACAAAAAGACTGAACCGAAAGATAACTCTTTGGTCCACAACAGCCAAAGATTGTGTCAGACTGTTCCCGCCTGGTGAGAACGATGCGTGGCCGTGAGAACGTTCCCCTGTCCCCACAAACTGGTCCAATAAACCTGTCCATTGCGACCTACACAACCACAATTCTTTCAATTCAGCCATTCCGTCTCAGCACGGCGTCACGTCCACAAACTTGCAAAAACATAGAAAGAACGCTTGGGAAAGAATGTTTGCGCAAACACAGACGTCTCACGCGGTATGGTTTGGCAACGCAACCTTCCCCATTCTTTCTAACAATCCTTTTTTCTCGGTTTTTGCTTCAGAGCTGCACAGAGCACATCTGGAACTGACCCTCCCAGTTTGGTCTGAGCTCGCATGTGTTCTGTCAGTTCGTTTCTTCTTTGTGAGTACGCACCGCTTCCCTCAGACCGTTCTTGGGGGGTCAGAACGTTCGTTGCTGGCCAGAACGTTCCCGGTGGCCGAGACAGGGAAAAAGTGAGGGACCCAGGTTTAAATAAGGTTTTGTAAGGGGACCCCCGCCCCCACTGGGGACCTTCTTTCCCCCACTCAAATTGAAAGTCTTGGGGCCTGGGGCCTGGGGCATATAAAGCAAAAGACTCCTGGAACAATTCTGACAAGCGTATTCTCTTTAGACCAACCAGTCAGCACCACTCAGAACAGACTCAGGTTTGTCTCGGGCTTACAGGAACAATTCTAGCTGCAAATCTAGCTGCTAAAGCCACCCTGACCCTCCTTTCAACTGGCCAGGCGCTCAAAAAAGACACTAGTCTGAGCCAGAGCTTGGACTCCGCGGGACCGGCTGCATCCTTGCCAAAGTGAGCTCATGCGCGGTAGGTTTCTCAGGTGAAGCCGGCTGAGAAGGTGGCTTCGTTGCCTCCACCTGCGTCAATTTCTCATTCAGCGGCTTGTCAGGCAGCTTGTCAGGCGCATTCACCTTTTTGTTGTAGTTCGCCTGAAGTGCTTTACGGCGGCTTTTAAAACACACGCGCAAGTACAAAAACATCATCGACAACCTACTAGTCGCCCAGGTCATTTTTCCTCGCAATACAAACCGCCTTTGAAGAAACCGTGTCGCACAATGTTCCAAAAGGGTGGGGATCCGGAAGGTCTTCCCAAACAAAACTTCCTGCAGTTATATGTGCATCTCTTCCCTTTCTTCACCCACTTGAATTTCACAATGTCCCACTAATGTTCTACTTCATAATCTATGACCAAGACATGTGCCGAGACAGGGTATACACCTTTCAACAAGCCTTTTCCTCAGACACTGGCTCATGCCTTTGGAGATCTCTCATCATAAAACATTTAGTCTTGGGGCTCTCTTCTCACAAAAAGATATATTCTTGGGGAACCCTCCTCATGAAGGTGTTTAGTCTTGCAGATCCCTCCTCAAGAGATTAAGTCAGTTAAATCTCTCCACGGAGGTTTGGTGTTGGGATCGTTTCTTGTCAAGGGATGTCTTGGGAATCTTGAAACTCATTCCTCATGAAGAGATTTAGGAGTCTTGGCACCCTTCATCATGAAGAGATAATTTAGTCTTTGGAATCCCTCTTCATGAAAGGATAATCATGACCCCACACAATCAGACGTCACGCCACTATAATTTGCTTCCCAGGCCTTCTGACTTATGGGGGTAGTTATGTATCACTCATTGCCCTATAAATATTATTTATAACAACATTTTTACATATGACATATGTTTAACTAACTGCTTAGCCTGCCCTTCTGTCCAAACTGCAACACAGCTCGACATACTTCAAATAGCAAGCTGCGAGGTTGTCTGGCTCAGCTACATGCTTCATAAAGGCAACGCAGCTCTGGCGACCCTTCCATGAAATGCAGCCCAAGACCTCCCGAGCTGCAGCCCCACACACTTCAGCTGTGGGCATCCACCCAGACTCAGCAGCATCAAGCAGGCAACTTACGTTGTCCTTGGATATGCGATCTCTATGCCAACTACGTCCAGACTACTTGGATACAAACTACTTTTTAAGACAGCTGCAAGATGCTGCAAGTATAAGCACATTGCGCAAGGCACAGCCGAGATTCAATCCCATCTGCAATCAAGCATTTGATAAACAGAGAAATGTCATTGGTGTGCTTCACAATCCTGTTTAGCTCCTCCTTGAAGAATGCAAACAGGTTCTCCTCCTCAGCAGTTGCTGCACCGTCTGGTTGGTCCTTCGCCGAGCTGGTTGTAGGGGCGTCAAATGGCCTCACATTGCGAGCAAACCGATCCTGGAAAATGTCAGCGTCGTGCTGCTCGCCGTGAAGAGTGCGTCTTTTCTTCTCCTGGCTACATCTTGCAAAGGGTTGATAGGAAACTTTCACACGCAAGGGTCCACTTCTGCTACAAATTGAAGGTGGAATTGAAGGTGGGGATCACAACATACATCCAGACATCCTCCTGACAACAAACAAGGACTTTAGGCGCCCTAAGTCCTTCTTAGCCTTCTTAGCCTGTACTGGTCGAGGTGGAGTTGAACCACTCTTGGAACTGTCTGAGCCCTCACTCGACAAATGCTCTGATTCCCTGAAACGAGAAGATGGCACCCTTGTAGATGAACCGGGCTCTGTCTTGGGACTGCCAGCCATGTCATCTAGATCTTTCTTTGCGGCTGCCTTGAAGTTGGATATGAGCTGCTTCAACTCAACGTGCCACTGGACCTTGCTATCCTCATCAGAACTGCGCTGCTCGATCTCAGAGGCAACCGCCCTGGCAATGAGTGGCAAACAAACAGCCCAAATCATTTTTCCGAGCAGGACTACATACCTAGTCAGCCTTGAAAACAAAGCTCACTCAATAAGCGCACTTAGTTATTCCCTGTTGTTCTCTCCACCCCCTCAGCCATCACAAGCCTTCGAATTGACGTCACACTGTTGTGCTGTCCAATGACACTCAGGTCATTCATACCAGCAACTGCAGGGTCAAGGGTTTAGGTGGCGACAGATTCAATACTGTGGAGGCAAAACAAGTTGAACCCAATTCAAACTATGCAATATGGATCAATTTGGTAGACACACTACTTACTTGCCTTTGTCCAGGATTGTCAGAAGTCTATCCCGCCACTTCTTCTCAGCCATTGCTGCAGCACTAGCCAATTCAACACGGATTTGGAGACTTGCAGGTGTCTGCTCGCTGAGCTTCAAGGTGGATAGCGCGTGCTTCTTCATCTCGTACAACTCTCCACCAACAAGCATCAGGCTTTGCTCTGTGAGACTTGGGTGCTGCCGTCCCAAAATGGATGCAATCCAGTAAACCTTTAGGTCAGACACCTTCTGCACTCGGGAGTTCAAGATCAGCGCTTTGGGTTTCCTGGATGCACCCCACAATCAACGAGGCAGCTTTGACAGCGTTGGCTGTTTTATAAGTGTGGACACGATATAAGCGTGGACAAGAAAGGAGAAGGAAAAACGAGGTCCAACACGTATATACTACCTTTGACCCTGTAAACTAGTGTGCGCAACAGTATACCAGTATACCTTTAAAGCCTAACCTTGTCGAGTTTGGCCTGAATGCAAATGACAAGATTCAAGCCAAAGGAGGAGGCAACCGCATTGGCCAGGAGTGTTTCTTTCTCATCAGGCTCTGAACTTGACGAACTGGAAGAGGATTTCTTCTTATCTTTTTTCTTCTTCAGTTTTTCATTTTTTTTTTCACTTTCTTTTCATTTCTCTTACTATCCTTTGCATGCTTCTCAGACCGCCCCATTGCCAGTCCACAACCGAGTTCACCTAATCGTTCCGATCCAAACACACGCTGCTGCCAGGCACAGAAACACAACTACACAAAACCATTGCGCAGACCCTCCTACTGTTTGTACATACTTTCAACAACCAACAAGTCAATTCACGAGCCGAATGCCGAAAGTAGATAGACATTTTTTGCATCGAAGCATGCCTCACTCCTGGCACAGTTCACCTTCAACCGTGCTGAGTGAACGCAGAGCAATAATTCTTGCATAACAGCGGTCCCACACCAACCCAGTAGCCTGAAACACTGGCCAGTTTGCAGCAGCCCCTTAGACTTAGGTTTCTAAAGCCTTCACCTCACTTCAGAAGGTTGTGAGACTAGTCACCTTCTTCTTACTTGGTTCCAGGGAAATGCATCTACGTACCGGGCCCAGGAGGAAACCGCTGATCATCTCAAAACCTCAGGCTCCTTTGGCCCCACCGCACCTCTGCGATTGAGGTGGTCAGGCCTTGGACAGGCAGGGCAGGAGCAAGAAGCTCAAAGCCTAAAAACCTTCCAAACGAGTTGCACTGCCTAAAAAGCCTTAAAAAGACTTGGATTCCCACGTCGAGGCCTTAAAAACCTAGTGAATCTAACTCTGACTCTCAGCCCCATTCAGCCCCAATTGTTTCTGCAGACGCAACGTCATGTGCTTCAAAAAGCCTAGTCACCTTCTACATACCAAAAGCTCATTCATTTGGCAGATGGGTGCTTCAAGACCCAAAGCCATGCATCTGTGGCAGTGCAAAGCGCAGACTGCAGCCAATACATATCGTCCTTGCCCAGCTGTTCCTTATTCTGCGAAATCAGTTCAGTAAGAACCTCGACCAAGTAGGCAAAGTCAATCTGGTGGTGGGTGATGCCCCTTGCTTGCAACTTGCTCAAAGGCTCAGGCAAAGAACCATAAGCAGATTCAGCAGGCGTGGACTTCAATGCTTTGGAAATGAACCTCAGTTTCTTTACGGGTAGCTTCTTCTGCTCACAACAAAAAGGTCTGAAACCAACAAAAAGGCAAACATATTTGGAGCAAATATAAAGAAACTGCTGTGGTACGACATCCGCGTGGAACTTCCAAGCAGTCAAGACTGTGAAGATACACTCTAGCGCCTCAGTCAACGTGCTTTTGCCGCATACAAGCATTATCTCAATGCAAGCATGCCTGGCACATTCAATAGCATCCACTCCATGGGGCTGATTGGCTTCGATTCGTGGAAAGGTCACTGCTGCAATGTCCAGAAGCCAGGCAAAGGCACTCCACTGCAGTGTCATCGCGCTAGGCTCTACAAGTCAAAGTGAAAACCAGCGTGGCGAAACAAACAACTGTTCAATCTACACGATACAAGACAGGTTAGTTGAAGGCACACCGGCATGTCTACACAGTCGTACAAAGGTGCACTGACGCCAGAGCCGAAATGTTTTGTGCATTCCATGGACAATGAAACATGCCCTGGGTGCACCTGTCTCTGGTAAGCATCTGGGAAGCCACGCAATCAGAAGTTGATCCCAGCTTCCAGCTTCCAGCCTGAAGTCCGCTGCTTAAGGGGGCCGGCTCCTAAACCACCCTAACACCACTTCCAATCTGGTCCAATCCCCCAACAAATATAGATTGCAATTGATGTCCAAATGCCTCACCTATTGGCCAGTGCGGCTTCTATCTTAGGTCTTGACTGCAAGCACTAAACATTGTTCAGTACAAGGCCTGCGTGACAAGTAGCTGTCAAAAGAAGTCCACCACAGTTGGGCTGCATTCGTCATCAGACTCAGACACCTCCAACACGACAGTGTCGCGAGATGCCACCAATGCCTCAATCAAAAAGGCATGTCTTCTAAATATATACGCAATTGAAGTCTTCAAACTCACAACACAAGTTTGTTTCTGAAAGAAACAAATCCTATACACAGCTCATTGCAATTCCAAACGAGTTGCAGGGAAGAAAGCCGTGATAGGTGCTTGACCACGCAGTGGAGGTGCACAAGAAGAGGACGAGGACGCACCACTGACCCTCAAAAGAGATGTCCAACTGTTGGGAGTTGATGGTACAAAAGCAACATTGAACACACTTTAGACTTTAACAAACCAGCGGCAGGTAATACAAGAACCTTGCCCCCCCCCCCCAAAAAAAAATATATATATATACACACAAATCAGTCTGTTTTCTTTTGGCGAGTCTGTCCTGGAGGGCGCATCCTGCTCCTCCGCAGACTCGTCATCCAACTTTGGCGCAACTTCAACACGTGTCTTTTTGCAAGACATGTTGCCCTTCTTCAAAGCTTTGGAGGCAGGCTTGCGCTTGGACTTCAACACTCTGTTCGCATCTCTTTTCTCTCGCAGGAGAGTAAGACGATGCTCTTTCGGCATTTTGGGGTGAATCCATTGGTCCACATCAGACCACCCTGGATCTTCGTCAACAACAGTGTTGTTACGAAGGAACTCCTCCAAGTGTGAGGTTGCTGAATCTACAGACTGCAAACAGGTCATCAGACTAGCCGCTACAACAAAAGACATGGGCCTTGAAAAGTAGCTCTATTCTGGAGTCTTATATTAGTTACTGCCAAAAGCACCAAACTAGCTTTGGAAAAGAACATGTGGGATCTGGTCGAACTGTCTTCTTCCAAAAATGGCTGAGAGTCGTGTTTAGATGGGGGCCCGCTACATATTCTTTACTTGTGGCACACACAGCTGGTTAATGAAGGAAACATGGACCAAACAAGTATCGGCGCCAAATTGTAAGAGGCGTCAGAAGCGCTGCACCGTTTTCAGCTGATCTCTGAGGCTTGAAACAAAAGACATGTTGCAAGTCAGCCTTGGAAACTTGGAAGGGTCACGCTGGAATCTGGCAATGTTTTCTAGCACGCGGCAAGCGCATTTTCAGCCAGCCACTTTTCAAAAGCCTGACAACGTTCTCTCCACCACCTAAGGCAACACTAGCGCAAGTCTACCGCAAACCTAGCGCCCAGCTGCAGAATAGGTGTGCTTACCTGGCTTACCTGGGGGCCCACTACATAATCTAATTGAAAAAACAACCTCATAAGCTACTCTCGACCCCTTCATCTAGTTTTTACTATAGACTTTTGGCCAGATTCCATGTGTCAAGCACGGTCTGACAGCTTTGCGAGTTGAGGGATGTTGAGGAGCCAGGGTGGGCAAAAAAAATGCAATCACACTTTTAATTTGCAGTTCACCACATCATTGCAAAGCAGCACAAAGTAGCACATCGCCAATCACCAGTTGACCAGCTCACAACCTACCATGCTACGCAGTAATGCATCACACATCACAATCACTTGAGCAGCGCATCGCAAATCACTACTTTCCTACACTCCACCACATTATTGACACTACTACATCTCACCAACGCTACACTCCAGAACGCAAATCATGACCGCGAATACCCTTCACCACATTGCAAATCTGTCCATCCTAACATAATTTCTACACTCCACCACATTGAAAGGACACTTCACCAACAATCATTTACATTTCACATCACCAATTCACGAATGACCACTAACGCCGTACAGACCACATCACCAAACACCCTTCACCACATCACAGTTCACACCACATCACAAGTCGTCACAAACAATCACGCTTTGCAGGTGAGTCCTTACCAGGGAGAACGCACAGGGAGGCCCTTCCCCCAAAGAACAGAGCCCTCACCATACTCACCGAGGCCAACCACTGATAGCTAAAGCAAGAAGAAACCAGGCAGCTTCATTCCCGACAACACGTTTGTCCTCTGCGACTTTGATTCTCTCTGCCGGGGAGGGAAAACCATCGCCCAGAAGCTCTGTGACAAAGCCCTGGATCTTGTCCATGTTCTCTTCCCAACCCAACTGCATGGAAGCAATCTCGTGAGCAAATGCAACGGCTTCGCCAAAAGCTGGCGGGTATAAGGCTGAATAGGT
Source organism: Durusdinium trenchii (assembly GCA_963970005.1). Classification (NCBI taxonomy): domain Eukaryota; class Dinophyceae; order Suessiales; family Symbiodiniaceae; genus Durusdinium; species Durusdinium trenchii. The sequence continues at coordinate 1,072,317 of CAXAMN010003669.1, read as the reverse complement.
CGTGAATTCATTCGCCGTTTGCCACCTGAGCAGACACTCGTTGAGCAGGAGCAACTAAACCTTTCTTTGTGCGCCCACACCTGGCCTGTCACCGACCTGTTCCTTTCCCACTAAATATCAGAAACAAACGTGCTGGGACCTGCAAACACCCAAAGCAACACACAATAGACTATACATTGTAATAATAGTGTGAGTCTGATTCTGGGACATTTCCAAGAGGCAATGATATATATATATTATTCATGTTATTATAAAGCCCCTTGGCATCTACCCACTCAGCCCCCTGCAGCGTGGTACCTGAAACATGCAGCCTGGTTACACAATACAAAGCAGAGGGAGAGGAAGACAAGAGGAGCAAGAAACAAAGAAAGAGCAAAGAAAGGAGTAGGAGAGGGAAGTTAATCTCAGGAATTGAACCGGGAAGGAGAAAGCTATGGATATTTGAGGATGGACACGCATTTAAAGTACTGTCGAACATCGGCCGCCCAAACACCACTTCTCTCGAATCCCCTGAGGTGTTTTATGGATATGTTGTTGGTGTGCTGCATCTTTGGCCTTTTCTTAGTTGTTCAGGTTGTTCTTTATCAATTCCTTACAATTAACTTTTGTATACGTTTGTTGTTCCTTTTCCTCTTCCGCGCTCTTTCCCCTTTCCCCCTTGACACAAACAAAGCACTTCAGCCAAAAAGCCGCTGCCTCTGGTGAGACCGGCAAACCTAAACTAGAAAGTCATTGTTTCATGTACTGTAATTGTTGACAAGACTCCGCCCTGAAGGTTTGCTCAACTTTGCCAACTGGGCTGAATCTTTTTGTTCAGCTGAAAGCGTCCGATGGACAAGCCCCAAAATATTCAGGCCTGGCCAATTGCCCTTAAGGCACAGGGGCTTCCAACTGATGCCTCCAAAGTTACCAAGAGAAAGCGACTTCTCAATGAGGCTGCCATCTTCATTGAGGCCTTCAAGCCACTCCTGGATACCTCAGCGTACAGCCAGCCACCGCAAAAGCATCGTTTGGCAAGTTAAAGGCCAAAAGCAAATGGAGGGAAGGGAACCGTGAGCTTGAAACGCATCAAAAGAACCAGGCCATCGCCACATAAGCGACGACTGGGGCTGTTCCCTGGCAATCTGCAGATTCAACATCCTAGCAAAGGGTATAATGATAAATCCGAGTACTTCCGCAGCTGCATTTCCCGTCACACAGCTCTTGACAGACGGATTCCCCCACAGGTCCTCAGCCGATTTGAGACAGAAGCAACTCATGCAAATCTCTGAGCTTTCCACAAAGAACCCCATAACAAATAAGACAACAGTGAGTACTGGAAGAAACGACGAGCATTCTCCTTCAGCTCCAGCATCATATCGATCAGAATCATCAACCCTGTTAGCGTGTGGAAGTTCATACGTGGGGAGCGTCCTCGGAAAAAGGCAAAGATATGAGCCTGTCTTGATACAATTTCAATTTGCCTGGCAATTTGGCAGTCCAATACCAACAGAAGGCTCACCTTGAACATCAACATTAGCCTTGTGGGCGGACCACTCAGGACAACCAAACTCATCCATTGAGTACAGAACATTGGGAGACACAACCTTCTTTACAGGCTACAGCTCTGTTTTTGCCAATGAGCGATGACTTGTCAGCCATCATTTCAAAGAACAAGCAATTCAAAGCCAAGACTCTGCAATCAAAGGAATCCGATGTCATGCCCCTCTTGGCAAATCCATCACGAATGGACATGCTTTGGCCACCTATCTCTAAACAGTCAAGATGGCGATGGATGCCGCCCATCTTGGCATGGGCATACGCGATCACTTCTTCAAGGGACATGACAGGCGGTCTAACTACACGCTCCATGGTCTTGAACCTAAGGAGGCCTTTTCAAAACTTTTTGCATCAAGCCTGAATAGAAAGAACGTTCATTGACATGAGATCGATTCTTAGGTGAGAATGCGCATCCAAGCATTAGAAAATCAAGACACCCCAGAAGCAAATTCTATAGTTCCAATACAGGCCGTCCTGGCTCCCGTCCTGGCTGCACCCCACTTCCCAACAGCACTACGCCCGCGCCAAAGGCCACCAATAACGACCACTTACGATCCATGTTCTGGGGTTTCCTAGGGCGGGATGTGTCCCCTGTGTCAGACCAGCCGCAGGCACCTCTGGCTGAGCGGCTCGGAGATGTTGCCAAAATGTGGCCAAGATTGGCCAAGAGTGGTTTTTACTTGTTTTTAACATGTTTTTGGCCTTTTTCAGGAAAAAGAACTGAAGGGAAAACACGCAGGTTGATCAAACAGTCTAAGAGTTGCCTACAACTACAACTGTGTTTAGATCGATTGTGATATATCAAGATCCAATGCTGAAGGACCTCTTTATTTGCATTGAATTATTTGTGGCACTAGGTTTGCAAATTGCTCCCAGCTGGTCCTGTTTTCTAATCAGATAAATTTAAACTTCCCAGACGGCCGAACCTCTTCTCTGAAGCAACATTTCATGCCCCACCAAGATGGGCAAAAAGAAATAGATTTGCCGATTTGTGTGTCGATGAATTGAACTCCTAATTGGAATGGGGCTCTTGTTTGTGTTTTTCCATTTTTTTCAACTGATCTGATTCAAGAAAGGGGTGAGCTATGACGACCTTTGGGAACCTTCGTTGACCTCACAAAAGCAGATTGATCGTGAATCGTGGGGGAAACGGATTCAAAGTGATTATATACATGTTCCACCATCCCCTGCAACTACCCTGCAGGGCCGGTCATTTTTGAGAGTTTGCGTTTCTTGAAGCCGCAGACGGACGCCGTTTGCGCATTGAAAGTCATGGACCCAAAGGTGCCAATCGAAGCTTGGTAATTATATATACAGTTATATAAACATTACACTATTATATATATTTACACAATGTGTACATACATATGTATATATATATATACACCTGTACTTATATTAATATGCATATAAAATCATATAAATATATACACATACTAGACATATCACTCTGGCGTTGGCACCCCTGAGACTCCTCATGACACTTAAAAGTATGCCAACAGCAACCCCCCCTTAACTGACTCTCGATGATTCACCAAGTCAATCTAATTTGCATGCTCCGAGCCATGGTACATAGCCATTTGATTCCAGATGTCTGCAGCGTCAGGGCGGCTCCTGCCAGAGGGCTATCAATCATATTAGTGCTAGCTCACATAATGAAGTTCCTTTCCTCATTTTACCCCCTTTCGTGATCTGTCACTGCTGCAAACTTGGTTGGTCCTCAAATGCAGGAACCAGATACACTGTGAACCTTTGGGATTTTGCCGTTGGACGCCCTCCACGTCCCTGGAGATCCGCCCTCAACGCGGCAGCCCATGGAATCCCTTGTGACCGGGTCCGCGGTCCGCAGTGCGCCGTGCGAAAAAGAGGCCGATCCACAGGTTTGAAGATATGTCCAAGTGACGCCGCTAGAATGTGGATTCAACCGACGGTTGAATGATTCAGCAAGCAATTCACCCTACCAGAAGCATTACAATGTGTACATCTCTGTTCTGGGAGGCGTTATACATCAACGGCCCAAAAATGCATGTTCCTTTCGCTCCGATGTTGCCCTGGCCGGTTCCTTGTGATAGAGAATCCTCCACCATGTGACCAATGGACCGATGGACCAGCAGCGATCGCCCAATGTTGCCTGCCAGTAGCGATGGGCCAAGTGGAGTCACTGGATGGTTCACTCAGACATTGACTGCAGCATGGTGGCTCCATGTGCTTGCAGAAATGGTGCGAATGGCGATCGTTCCAAAAGCCCATTGCCACGGTGTCCTTCGGCTTGCCACAAGCGGCTTGAAAGAAACAATCGATGAATCATGAGCCTGTGTGGCAGACAGTCATCTCCAGGTCAGTCTGCTGAGAACTAGAGTATACTAGAGTCCTGCACTCCGAAGGACCCTGGGACGAGAATCCAGCAACACCTGTTGGTTCGCGTGATTAGAGAACCAAACACATGGTGTTTTCTCCTGTCATGATATGTGTTCAAGTAAGTATGCATGCCAGCATGCCAGCAATGGATGTTTTAACATGTGTGGCATCTGTGACTGTAACGACTGGGGGGCGGGCCCACCCACATCACCCATCCCATCCCATGGTCGCGACCATCAGCGCAGGTGCTTCGGCGCTTGGAGCTCATTGGTCGGCATACGGAAGCCTATGGCCGGGACGAGCGTTTTAGCGTTTTTCCGCAGCGGGGGTGATTCAACGGTGCAGGTCTGGGTTGGGAGGATTCAAGCGTATTTGAGCTTCCACTATTTTAAAGGCTTTGGCCCAGTAAAGGCTTTGAGCGTCCAGGCACCGTGTCAGCAAATGGCACCAGATGTATAGTAGGTAGATGTAGGATGATGTAGGTAGGTTGTCCCTAGTTTGGCTTTGGAAGGGTCATAAGCAAGTTATTGACAGAGGCATCTCACATGATCTCGTGCAGGTTCCATAGGTTGGCCATCTTGGAGCCTTTTTCCTCGCACAGTAGCCACCGGTGTCAATGGTTCCGCGGTCCAAGAAAGAGCCGGGAGAGGAGTTAGTGGAACAGCGTGGAACACCAAGACAGGACACAGAGGCTGTGAGGCTGCTGACAGGCGACAGGTGAGGCAATTATATATTCTATTCTATTTATATCTTGGTTTGGCTTAGGGCTTAGGATGGTTTGCATTTGTTCCTATAAAGGTGAATCCCCTTCGGGTGTGTTTTAAAGATTGCTCCTGGAAATCGATGTGATTCCAGTGAAGTTGCCGTGCGTTTGGTGCTTCGCTGTTCGCTGTGTTTGCAATGGCTTCCAACCAATGGCTCACCGCTCCTCCTCGGAGGAAACGGTCCGATCTCACAAAATCGCGATCTCGGTTTTGGGCATCCTCCGGATCAACGGATCCGGATGCGCTGATCCGGTAGGCTTTGATCATTTGCAGAATCTTCATCTCCTTTGGTCTGTCTGGAGCTCCCAGCACTAGAACTGACAGAAAGCCTTTCTTGAAAAATCATGGTATGTAGTCTGGCCTTCAGGCTAGCGTTCATGGCCCCAGTCACACAATGTTCCTTGGGATCCTTTGTGTCTAAGAGGCGCTAAGAGGCAGCGTGTTTCATGGTTTTTCCATTTTGGTCAAAGCATCGAACAGGTTTATATATTTGCAATAGATTTTGAGCACCACTTCAGTAGTTTCGGACTGTTAGTTTGGGTAAATTCCTTCCATGATTGCAGCAGCCATGAACGTCCATGAAGCATGTCTCCTTCCTCCGGCGGTTTTCGGTCGCAGTGAGGCCTTGGAAGAAGTCCGCGTGAGTGTCCTGGCCAGGCGTGGTGAGATCGGACGGCCTAGCCCAGTAATGGGCCCGAGTCTCTCGACATCCCAAGCTGTCAGGGTCCCAATGGATTATATAATCATTTATATACATGTTTAGATTTAATCATTTGGGGTGTGTTTCATTCCATGCCATCAAGTGATCTCCATAACTCAGCTCAGTCAATCACCAAACGTCCGGTCGACCGTTGTTGTTGTTTTTTTTCGGACCGACGGACCGGACCTCTGCCACCGCTGACCTCTTCAGCGAGCCAACATGGGAGACCTGACCGATGATGGACCGGTCAGGTCTCACATAGTCGGTCAGGTCTCCGATGGGTTCGGTCGCTTGGTCGCTGCGTCGCGTGGGAACCAGCAGCAGGACCGCCTTGGAGTTGAAACCAGAGGCGCCGATCGAGGATGTCGACTTTCTTCTGCTGACCTTCGAGGAATGGAAAGACGGTTTTGGTGTGTTTAAGGATGTTTTTTCAGAAGTGGGGCTCCGGCGTACCGCTTTTCAACTTCCATTCTCCTACGTTCCAAATCAGTCGGCCATGCCAAAGTCCCGACACAAAGAACCACACATATCCATCTATAGCCATTCAGCAACTCCGACTCCTTGATGTACCCCAAAATGTCAATTATACAATACTCTTCGCGGTCTTTTGGGCATTCCATTTGGATTCTTGTGGAACATTCAAACATTGAAGCCCTCCAATAACCAAGTGACCACACGGACACAAGTTCACAACGGCTTCGCTCCGAGTAGCATAGTGTCGTGGGGGTTCATTTGTTGCACACTTGCATAGCAGGATTGTTATATAATGTTAATGGAACTTCTGGTCCTCTTGTAAAAATCCTGCACCGTTTGGGATACAAGCGTGCAGATGCTTCACCATTGCAAACACCACAGGAATCCACACGACATATATATATATATGCGACATCATATAACACATGTACTGTTGATATATACATATAACGACATGTATGCAACATGATGTAGCACATGTACTGTATACTGTATACATAAAAAATATATATAAGACATGTTCTTAAGAGTTCTGGTGGTGTTTGAGCCCCTTGCCACCAAAAGAACCAGGCAGTCCCAGGCTCCGGGAATCTTTCAGAGAGCGCAGACGGTCGGCTAGGACTCCAGACATGGAAGTGAAGGGATAGGAACATGATGTCTGAAGGCTAATGTTTAACTTTGTTAGTCACAAGAAAAAGTGATCCACTCTAAACTTATTATATAAACTCTATAAACATTTTTATATATATATATTACATTCTATAGACGCTTAGAACATCCCAACATGCTGTTGCCCATTTCTTCGCACCCCTTTCTTTCGCCGAACAAGACTCCGGAGGTCCTCGAGCCGATGACCGGACCGGTGCCGGGCTGTGCCGGAGAGAGGTCGGATGGTTGGGGAAGTGTCACTGCCCAAGAAGTGGATGGCCCACCCTGCTTTGTAAAGGAGAACCGTCCTAAAAACAGGGTCCAACTTCCATGTCAGTGAGTGGAAGGGTATAAGGTGTTTGAGGTGTTTCGATGTTTGTGAGGTATGTTGACTAAGCGAAGGGGTGTGGGCATAAGTTATAGACCTATTTGCATGCTGTGTTGACTGTGTTGACCCAAGTTGACCTGTGTTGAAAGGAATCAGTCAGTATGTATTATGCATAAGTGATTGCAAGTCATAAGTTATAAGTGCTTGTGGTTTCCAAACAGGCGTCACTCAGGTTCTAGGGAAGTAGGGAATTCATAACTGAACCTTGCGCGCACTTTGCTTGCTTCGCTGCAAGTTTTGCACTGGACCACTGTGCACAGCCAAGCATTAGCTTACAATTATACAGAGATATTCAGAGGAGTTTCAGAGCTGCTCCCAAGTTTCCCTCAAGCATTGCACCATAGGGATGAAAGCCATTGCCTGTAATTAAAGGCTTTGCATGGCAATGCGCGCTGCTTCAGCGCCATTGCCAACGCAGAAGTCTGCGTGACTCGTGGCTTGCCTGTGGTGCTTGCCACTGACTCGAGAGTGGACCCTCCCGTGGGAAAAAAACAACCAACCCCCCTCGACGGCCATGGAAGCGGAGCCAGCGGAGCCGCGCTGGACCATCCACGTTGCGCTGCCCAGCGGTCGCTCGGCGCCGGTGCCAGCGGCACCCAGCTGGAGCTCCTTGGGTGAAGGAGGAGGAGAGGTTTGGATGGATTTGAAGAGTCGGAGTGCGAAAAAAACTGGGTTTTGCGAAGAGTATGCAGCTGATATGTATATAACACAACACATTTTGATAGAGCTGTTGTACTAAGTGCTTCGCACAGATGTGTGGTTAGTTTGAAAATCCCATCTACTGTATAATAGTGGATGTTGGGGGACACATGTGCGCAAAGCAATGGAGGCAACAGATTCACCAGGAACATGCACAGGACCATAAAACACCACAATTAAAAAACAAAAAAACAAGAATGGAAACACATCCAACACGCTTGAAAAGCGGTGGTGCCTTGTTGGTTGCATCCGTTTATCAAGGCTACTGGTTTGATTGGTTGATTCATAGTTCGCGCACGCATGATTGCTTTTTTTCCAGTATTTAGCGGGTCCTTGTTCATTTTTGGTATGCAACCACACGCAAGCAAACCAGGCAACATCAGTTCAACATGTCCTGTAGAACGCTTGCCCCAGCCAAAGGAACAAGAGAGTACACTTGGAATTTGGATAGCGGCTGTCAATGACCAAGCGAAGCAAAATACGGCTTCAGCGGCATTTAATATTTTATAAGAGCCACCAAGACCTCTTTGTGCACTTGGACCTCATAGAGTGCAGGGATGTTTAGGGCATTCAGTGGGCTCGAAAACAACGGTCTATGGTCTCCAAATGTTTGCATTTTCCAAATGTGTGCATTTCTTCGAGTTCTTCTTGGCATCCCCTGACTTGTTTTGTTGAAGAGGTCTCTCATGCAGGCCCCGCATGTCGGTTTGTTGAATGCTGGTCCTCAGCAACAAATTCGACTTAGTTACGATTACACCCGAGAAGGGACCCACATGGAACCTGATGGCCCAGGAACTTTGGGAGACTAACTGTCCTCTACAACCCCAGTGGTTTAACCAGGTTCCATGTTAATGTTCCCAGGGAGTGTATCTAATTGTCCACCACTGAACAGCCTTCACATGTTTGACTGAACAAAGTCATTCCGAAATAGATGACCGTGGCAAGGTTTGAAACATAGATCTTCTACGTGGGGATCTACTTAACTTCGATCTATTTGGGGATCACATTGGATCCATCCCAAAACAAAAAACAGCAGATACTGGATATCCAACTCCTTAGGATGCCCTCAAGAAGGTGGTAATTGCACCCGATCTATCGATCGTTTGCCGGGTCAGGCCTCGCGCAACTCCGAATCGAGTCCAAGCAGCTGCTGGGCGTGCCGCATGGCCTTCGACTGGTGGAAAGTGTCCTGGATAAAATCTACACGACGATTCCCATCATCGGAGGTGGTAGATGAGGTCCTCATGATCTTAGCCGTGATTTTGGGTGGATTTGGAGGTTTGAACATGGAGGAGGATGGAGGCTGGAGCCATGGAGGATGGACTCCGGAATTTCACTCCCTGGAACTCCTTCACTCCGAAACCGGGTACCAGACACATGGCGCCATACACCTGGCGCCATATCGGAACAGGGTCATCCTTGTCTTCAGGGCCCATGGCCATCAAGCAACACGACGTCCCATCGACGTTTCCGTCCGGGTCGCTGAGCGAACGCCGTACCGACCGCGGAGGGGTGAGAGTGATATGGCGCCCACATGATGACAGGGAGAGCTGATATGACATACACTCCCTGGAACTAACATGGAAGTGGAGAATGACCCTGAAAGACCATGCAATCCACAGACCAAACAAGGTGGTTTTCCACTTCCATGTTAGTTCTAGGGAGACTACGTCATGTCCTTCGCCACAGGAAATCCGAACGGGGGGCCCTGTGGGATTTTTGGCGCCCGGAATGCGGGAAATGGGGACCTAAGCAACATAAGCAAACCAAGAAGGCAATGTCCCAAAAAAATCAAAAGCAACTGCTTGATTAAGTTAAACTTGATTCAGCAAATTCACAATTGAATTCCAGGATGGATCTGTGGAAGGCCAAGAACTGCCAGGTTGTCGCACATGCTGGTGGACGCACTGCTGCTCATGGAACTGAAGTGGGGCAACCTCTGTTGAGCACTCTGACTCTCACCTTCTACTATCGGAGTGCATGCAAGCCGCCCACGGATCAAAATAAAGACCCGGACTTGTAATTAACACTACCCTTGGCATTCGTTGCATTTTTAGTACCAAACCGCGCCAAACACTCAACCTATCCTGTGTTTGCAACGCATTGTGCAAAATGTCTTGAGTCTCTAGCCATGCTCCGGCGGACCACTTCAGCTCTCCAATATTACTCTCCCTGGAACTAAGATGGAAGTGGAAAACCACCTTGTTTGTAGTGGATTGCATGGTCTTCCTTTCAGGGTCATTCTCCACTTCCATGTTAGTTCCAGGGAGTGTACCGGTAAGATAGGATGACACGTCCAGCGATTGCGCCACCCCGCGTCTATCATCGCGACACCGCGGCCGCAGCTCCTGACGAGACGCGCAGCCTCCAAGACGCGCAGCTCTGGGACGGAGCAGTGGTCCAGGCGGTGGTCGAAGCCGTGAGGCTGAGCGCCACTGAAGGCGAGTGGGAGGTGAATGGAGGAGGTGAGATGGGATAAGCAAACGCCAGGTGGGTTGGATGCAAGATGCAAGATATGTTTTGAAGCATCAGTTAGTTCAACAATATATTATATATTATATAGTTATTGGTAAAGATGTTTTCTTTTTCAATACTTTTTAAACTTTGGAACAGAGCAAGCATTTCTTCAGCATGCTCTAGCTATTGTGAGATTGATCAGAATTGCTCAAGCCCTTTCTGCGGGGAACTTGTGGGTAGTGGGTAACTGGGACTTGTGCGGCACCTTTCTGCGTTCCGTGGTGGCTTAACACATGCGCTGGATTGCGCAGGTATATTCAGTAATTTAGTTCAACTCTATAGTGTTGGATGACTGCATTACCTTCATGTGCTTTAAGTGATTCCGAACACACTCATCCCCGATGACCCTGCCGGTGGCCAAGGCGCCTTTGCTATGTGGTACCGCGGTGGTGGGGTGGTCACTTGGGGAATGCCTGGAGCTGGAGGAGACTCCACCCAAGTGCAAGACTCAGGGCTCAACAGACATCCTCCTGTTTGGAGACCGTCCTGTTTGGAGACCGTCCTGACGGCCGGAGGATATATTCGGTGCTCCCACCTCAAGTTTGATCTTGCCAAGTTGCTGAATGAATGAAATAAATTGAAATCCCCCATGCCCCGTGAGCCTGCACCCCCGCAGACTAACACGGACCCTGACAATGCACCCATGGAAGAACATTTTCCACTACAACCACATCCGGCCCATCCGGCATGCAACCCTTTTGGGGGTATATATAACATTGTATAACAGTATAACTGGATTGAGAAGTTCAGTCAGCGCTGGGGTGGAGATGTTCAACAGCAGATAATGTGTGTGTGTTTTTTTGGGCCACTGAGTGTGTACCAGTATGTATTGAATTGCTATGTGGCTTTGTTAGGCTCTGTTGAGTTAATGCCCCACGGTTTCATGTCGGTTGTTGTTCACATCCTTTTTCATTTCAGTTTTGCCAGAAGCTGCCCTCCTCCAGTCCAGTATCAGTTGACACTTTCTATTTGATTTGGTCATTTACATCGTCCGACCTTCTTATTTGACCATTTTCCTTTGTATAAATGGTCTGTTTCCCAATGACCGGTAGATACCAGTACACTGAAAACTAACATAGACCCTGAAAACCACTGGTTTGTAGAGGAAACAGTCGGAGTGAGGGTGCCGTTCGATCTGGGCATGTGACTCGGGAGTGTAGTCTAGTTGACACAGCTGAGCGGCTCAGGATCAGCTGTCCAATGTTCAGCACGTCCTTCCTTTCCGCCGTGCTTTTGCCGCCTGCTTGACCGACGGATCGTCCGTGGCCTGGGGCCATGCCGGAGCTGAGAGCTGTCCAGATACTTGGCCCAGAGCTTGGCACCTGTTGAGCACAGTGAATGCGTTTTGAGGTATGTTTGCATCGGGCAGTCACGTTTTTCTTGTTTTTGCGCTCGGCTTTCGGTTTTGCTTGCTCATGTGGCAACTCTGTTTCTCCAGGGTGAATATTAACATATATTAACGAAACAAGCCCGGCCCTCATTTCAAGGTGACAGCCCGCTGCACTCCCACACATAAATATAGTCGTCAGGTTCTGTTGGCATATGTTGGCATGCATGTCCGGGACGGCGCTATTCCAATCTTTGCAGGATCGAGAGGTGCTGAGCAACTTGAGAGAGATCCATGCCACCGACGAATCCTTTGCGGCAATCTCGGGAGAAGGCTTTTTGGTTGACCGGCTGAAGCTGAAGATCCTTCCTAGAGGGATCCAAATACTTTCTCAGATGGCATTTGGACCCTCAAAGCCTACATAAATGTGTTTCCAATCACCTTCTCAGAGGGTATGTGGATCCATAGCACTGCAACGCAGGCGACATGTCAAACCCTGCCACGTAGGCAATGACGGTGTGGTTGGTTGCACGCAGCACAGGACCTTTAATGATGGAAGGTCGCGGCATGTCGCGGCTGTAGGAGACAGGCTTTGGAATGTCAACTGAGGAATGCTCAATGTTTCACTTCCATGATATTTCAAGCAGCAACCAATGGAGCAGCATCCTTTTCACCGCTCAAGCTCGGAACAGAGCACTTGCCATTCTTGGGCGCACATGCCACTGGCGGGGGAGTGACATTCACTGACATTCACCGAAGATGCTGTAGCTTCTCACCAGCTTTCGAGCGCCTTCGACACCTTTCACCCATCTCATTGCAATAACCAGGGGAGTAGGGATCAATCAAGGAAGCCTATAAGCCGCTAACCAGCCTATAAGCGCCTACCCGGCCTTTATCCTCGACCCACTTCAGGTGACCTGGGGCCATCCCCGCCGGGGCGGCACAGCACCCAGACTGGAGGGCCCCAGCATCCGGCAGCTAGTGGCAGCCGAGAGCGCCTTTGCAGCGGTCTTGGACGATGGAGCAGTGGTGGCCTGGGGGGCAGAAGAAGCTGGCGGTGATAGCAGCGAGGTTCAAGAGCAACTGAAAAATGTGCAAGAGCTACTTGCTGACAAGCAGTACTGCCCGGACATATTTTGGGGGAGTAGTTGGCAAGCTTGCATGTGGAATTTCTGAATTTCTGTGAAAGAACAGTTGGTGACTTGGTGACCTGGTTTGGGAGATACGCCAAGGCTGGAGGCTTCTTCGAATTCGACGTCATTTGCTGCCCTTTTGACCAATGGACGTGTGACCACCTGGGGCGATGCCTCCTTTGGTGGCGACAGCAGCTCTGTTCAAGACCAGCTGAAGAACGTCAAGAGCATAAAAGCTTCAGCGATGGCGTTTGCAGCCCTTTTGGCCAATGGGCAGGTGGTGACCTGGGGGGATCCTAGCACAGGTGGCGACAGCAGTCGTGTCCAGCACGAACTGAAAGAGGTGCAGAAACTGGAAGCAACCAGTTCCGCTTTTGCGGCCATTTTGTCCACGGGGCGTGTGGCTGAGCTGAAGAGCAGCATGCAACATGTAGGTCATATGTCAGTGTGTTCAATGACTCCGTCGATGATTTTTTTTTCTGCTTTGCGTTTTTGGTGGTAGAATTCTGAGCACGAACTGACTGCGACCATTTTTGTAGTGCCATGTTGTGCTTTTTGATCTTTCTGCATTCTACAGATTTGCTATCACTCCTTCGTGAAGATCGACAAACACCATCAAACACTACCATGAGATTCTGTGGAATTTGGGCACCAACATGTCAAACAAATCCACCGCAGGTAGTGGCCTGGGTAGTCTTCCAAGGTTTTTCTCACCGAGGTAGTGACCTGGGGCTTATCCACCGCAGGAGGCGCGGGACCAGCCGTTCGACGGATACGGATGTAAAAGTGGATGTAGAGCCATGTGAGGCAGTGTGTGGGGCCATGGGGGGCCCCCCTCTAGGTGCAGTATGAACTGACAGGGTTTTGGGATGTTTTGGGAAAATATAAAGCTTGGGTTCAGATGAAAAGCCCTGGTTCTCAGGCGACAGCAGCTCCGTCCAAGCGCGGTTGCTGGACATCACGGAGGTGCGGGCCACTGGCAGCGCCTTCGCCGCGGTGACGACGACCGGTCAGGTGGTCACCTGGGGCAATGCGGCATTTGGAGGTGACAGTGGGCAGCTTCAGGACCTGGAGGTGGTACAGAGCCTCGGTGTTGGGGATCACTGGCTGGATTCGGGACTGGAAGCAACATGTGGTCTCCTGGGCCCCGGGTGATTGCATAAGGATGAACTCCACCATTTGAGAGGTATGTGCGCAAGGAATAATAATACTGTAATGTATTAACAATATATATGATATGTATGTAATATTGGCATACTAAGTTACTATGAATATAAGTTCCGTTCGGTTCGGTTCCAGCACCCTGTGCACTCGCTCGGGAGTGCTGCGGCGCAGTCTTCCTTAGTCTACCTGCAGTGGGCACGGCAGGGACGGTCGGAACTTGGACACATGAGAAACGTGCATAATCTCCACGTCGTCGCTGTCACTGCTGGCAACAAGGATAGCAGTGTTTTGTCATTGCCTTCCTAACTTTTTTTCTGAAGCTTCTCTCACCAGCTTCCAGTGAAGATTTGATCTGAGAAACCCGTAGCAATCGCAACAGTTATGCTGGATTCTTTTGATATTTATTGTTCACTGGAAGGAAAGCACGTCATGCTTGCTTTTTCGCACACAGGAGCCTCCCCTTTATGAATGGTGAGTAGCCTCAACAATACAATCCAAGAAATGTCAACCGGAGAACCGGATGTTTTCATGAACTCCAGTGGCTTACATTTTCAGAATATCAGCTTTGCTTTGAGGCTTGAAGCCTCCAATGGTGCCTTTGCTGCCTTATGCTCCGATGGCCGCTTAGTGACCTGGGGTCACCCTGACTTCGGTGGAGAACAGAGGGTGCCTTGTCTCACATTGACCCAAGGCTTGGAAAGACTGCCGCCCTATTTCTATCCATATAGACAGAGAGGAGGCCGAGTGGGAGATGGTGAAGGTGTCTCCTGTGGCCTTCAAGCCTTCAGCTTGACATGTGCAAGTGATGCATGACACTGTTTTTCAAGCATTTTCCAGGAGATGGGCGTTTGCTCGTTTATGCCAGTCGACCTCCCAAACATCTCCGGACTGTTGTCAAGAGGTCAAGAGATCAATCTTCACCCGCAGCGGTCAAAGATCATCAATCGACCCTGAGGTTTGTATTTTTCACTGCTTGTACATAGTCATGTCTACTGTACGCGTTATGTTTGGCTCAAGAAAAAGGTGTACTTTGTTGGCTGTTTCCTATTTGAAATAGGTTATCAGCCGTAGGTCTCACCAAGTCTTCTCGCTCGTACCACGTGCCCTTAGCCATGGCAGGTTATCCGTCGATCATTGATTTGGCGACGGATTTGGACGATATGTCCGCACGTGATGCAACGCCTGAG
>CAXAMN010003669.1:961828-1047419 GCA_963970005.1 Durusdinium trenchii | reverse complement strand
CCTGTCGATTTGGCTGATGAGGCGTTCGTGGCACACAAATGCCGGTTCTTGACCTTGGCGCAGTTTGCCACGTACGTCGACTTTGCAATCTTGCAGAAGAATCAGCCTCCGCCCGTGATCATCGGCTGGAACGATAAGCAATGCCAGCCGGAAGGCTCGGCCGAGAACATCCTCAAAGATCTTGTGTCCTTCGCCCGATTGAACTGGCCCGATGCTGCAAATGAATTTGGGCACAGCTTGAAGGTGATCGAGGGGACGCACAAGAAGGTCAGTGCGGTGTCTCGCAAGTCGACGGCGAACCAGAATCTACGATCTGGATTCTTTCCCGTTGACCAGGCCGAGCATAAAGCCAAGAAGGGCAAAGGCAAAGGAAAAGCTCCAGCCTCCGGTTGCTTCGTGTGCGGGGGGCCGCACTACAAGATCGACTGCCCTACCTATCACGAGCAACGCCTCCAGCAGCGGACCCAATTCCGCAAGGGGAAGGGCAAGGGCAAGTCTGATCGCCCGCGCCCATGGGCGCCAGCCGCACATCAGTGGCGAATGGTGCCGAAGCCCTCGGAGGGAAAGGGTGCAGCCGGAAGCTCTTCTGATGCCGTGGTCGGGCCGCCCGAGCGCACCATTGCCCAGGACATTGCAATGAAGGGCGCAGCCAAGGCCAAAGGCAAGGGCAAGAGCGATATTCAGCCGAAGGGCAAGGGCAAATATGAGCCGCAGAAAGGGCAGTATAAGTCCGAGCCATACAAGGGGCAGGGCAAAGAGAAGGGCAAGGAGAAGGGTAAGGGTAAGCCTGCCCAGGAGCGGGTTTACTACGGCGACCGAGAGTGGTCCGGATCTTGGAGCTTTTCGTGGAAGTGGACAGCCTCCCGGGGATGGTACTGGGAGTGGGATCCATAGATCCTTTTCGGCCATTGGAGTGTGTATCTTCCATGCTAGCGGGAACGTTAGCCGGAACGCTTTCTTTCTCATGTTGGCATGTGAAGTATTGGAGTTTCAAGTTCGCTACGCTAACGGGAACGTTAGCCGTCTTTCATCTTTTGGGCTGACTGTTTCAACAGCGTTGCGAACCGGAAGGTTTGCCGTGTCCATTTTGGCTGGCATGCCTAGTGCATTCATCTTGTCTATAGTAATTCACGGTGCAAGTCACCTATGGCATCTTGATTGGAGTGGTATTGCTCCCGTGATGCTAGGTGGAAACCTAAGCCGTGTATTTTGTTTTGCAGCATCCCGCTACGAGCGCAAAAGGAGCCGAACCTCACCTGCAACTTTCTCCATTACAACAACGCATTCGTAGGTCATGCATATTGTACATAGCATTGCAGCCTGTCCTGAGGTCTATGATGGCTGCACTTCTGCCTCTTCGGTGCTGCCAGTGACCTGGCGGCGCCGCGGGGGGTATTTTTCACTGCTTGTACATAGTCATGTCTACTGTACGCGTTATGTTTGGCTCAAGAAAAAGGTGTACTTTGTTGGCTGTTTCCTATTTGAAATAGTTTGGACGCTTCTCGGATCAGCGAACATCAGGAAACCAATGTTTGCTTTCAGGAGACCTTAACACATAGCACATAGATGTACATAGAGGTCTTAACGGCTTTTCCATGCAGAGGAAACCAGCGCACTCGCTGGTGTGTGGTCTTAGTGGGAGTCTTTGGCGCCGTGGCATCCGCTTTGGTTTGGACAGCCATTGACCTTTTCAACCCCTTCCCGGTCCGTGTTCGTGGCGAACCCGTCGCCATTTTCGGAAGGTCCCGGGGCCGGCACATGACGCTTTCAGGTCCAGGCGCAGATCCAAAGGCTGTGAGGTGACCGAGCACGCCTTGGCGTCACGAGTGCGGTGGACGAGGCACTGCGAACGATGTGACGTGACGTCGACCACCGGCCGTGGGCAATTGCTTCGCGGCACCCGCTCGCGCGAACCTCGCGCGAGCTGGGTTTGAGATGACATGATCAGTATGTTTGAGGAAGGGTTGGCCCCCCAAAACATATGTTTCAGCTGCCCCTGCGTGCATTGATGCTGGGACATGCTTTGGAACAGATCTAGGTGATGGTTTCGGATATTGTTATTTTCAACCCTTGCTTGGGGATGATTGGACCCTCTGACTAATATTTTTCAAGTGGGTTGAGAACACCAACCAGAGATGCATTGTGTCCAGGAGAGCTGCAAGATCCCGCACCCCCCCCAGTCCTGAGCCAGGTTATGCCAAAAAAACATCAAAGGCAAAACAACAAGCTGTTTCCAGTACGGATGCAACAGATGCATACAATCGAAGCTGGTGATGTTGTTTAGCTTTGAGACTCTGGTCATTCATGCAATATGCAGTCCTTTGGGCTCAAACTTCACACTGTTCTCTTGCTGTCCCTTAGGCTCATGTCCGGCCTTCCTCATGATGGAGCTGGCTATGATGTGCAGCCACTGGAAAATGGCACCGGCGGGTGGCTTGCTCATCGAGGTCAAAAGGAGCTACCAGGAAGCGGACCTGGGCATGACTGGGTCTCGGAGGTTTTCGCAGATGCCGAGGACAAGCATGGCACCAACTTGCAGGAGGCTGCCAACTTCGAAGCTCCAAGTGCTCAGATGAAACATCCTCCACGCATTTTGGTTCTCTACGGCTCCTTGAGGCCAAGCAGCTTTTCCCGCAAGTTGGCCTATGAATGTGCTCGCTTGCTGGAAGTCTTGGGCGCCGATGTGCGAACCTTTTCGCCCCATGGACTTCCGGTACGTGATCCTGCGTTGGAAGAGCATCCCAAGGTCCAGGAGCTTCGAGCCTTGTCCATGTGGTCGGAAGGCCATGTGTGGGTCAGCCCAGAGATGCATGGCTGTGTGACCGCAGCCTTCAAGAACCAGATTGATTGGCTTCCCTTGAACACTGGCTCGGTCAGGCCTACCCAGGGTCGCACCTGTGTAGTGCTTCAAGTGAACGGAGGCAGTCAAAGTTTCAATGTGGTTAATGAGTTGCGGCGCTTGGCGCGCTGGATGCGCATGCCTTGCTGCACCAACCAGTCCTCAGTACCAAAGGCCTGGCAGGAGTTTGATGAGGAGGGAAGGATGAAGGCCGGATTGCATTGAATTGCTCTGTAGTTTATTATTTTTGTAGGGGGGCTGCTGTCAATTGAATTGCTCCCTTCATCTCTGACCACTGAAGCAAGAGCAACACCGCCACCGGGAGCTCTTGTCTTCGTTTGGTTGAGAATCAGCCATGCAGTCATATATACCTATTATGTCATGTCTGGGAGTGTTTGGGAGTGTTGCTTTTTAAAACGGATGTGACGGATGTGAAATCACGGAACGCCGCAGGAGTCCGATTTCCGAGATCGCGTCGTGGACGTCATGGAGGAGTACTTCAAATTCACCCTCATCATGCGTGACGCCTGGGCATTGTTCAGCCTTTTGTGGTGGAAATCCCATGAAATCGCGGAAGAGAGGAGCGTGCTTCCAAGATCACAGGCTTATGAGAAAGACCAGCACTGCACCCTCATGCCAACAAAGCTCACTCACAATGGTTCCCTTTCTTTTTGCGTAGAATTTCGCATCCTATTCATGTCTCCTTCCAGGTCCCGTGGGTTCTCCCACGCGTGCCTCCAAGGAACACGCAGACTTTTTGAACAGTCGCTTCTCCGAGCGGAAGGAGGTCGCCTTGAAGGGCCGCCTGCTGACCCAGGCTGAGAAGGAGGCGGCCAAGAAAGCATGAGAATCCCTGGCGTCACGCCCCATGCTGAATGCATTGAACTTTTCCAAACTCGGCTTGCGTTGGAGACGCAAGCGGCGGTGAAACCCGTTTTTGGTTTCACGCACGCAGAGTCAAAGGTCCGGAATGGGCGCAACCTTTGGCTTTTAAAGGTGTCGCTTGCGATTGCCAGTGACAAGCCCCTTTTGGTAAAGAAGCAAATTGAGCCAACGCCAGCGATCCAATACTTGAAAGCTGCAAGCTGCTTGCTCAAAGGAGCCAGGTTTGGCTCAGACGCTCAACTTAGGTAATGCTGCCTAACAACAAGGTCACGGCCAAGACGTGACGCGGTTGGGTGGTTGGAAGAAACTCCGAGTGCCTGATGGATGGCACCAGCGACATTTTTTGAGATCATGAATGCAAGTGTGTCAACTTAAAGAGAAACAGTACCATTGTGCAATAGTCAATAGTTGTGGAGGCGCTGTGTTAGCTACCCAAAAGCCAATTGGGAAGTTGCCTCACCATGCCGATCCATGTTACATGTCCATGTCTCACATTTTGCTGTTGGTGCATTTCACCAGCCGCGTCAGAGCCCGTTTGTGTCATCGCACGCGTTGCGAGACCGGCAGGTATAGCGCTCACGTGCGACCAGAAGCGACGTGATTGATTGAACATCAGTTCTTACATGTTCAGTGCTTCATGTCACGCTGGTCAGGGAAAGCTCCTAACAAGACGTTTGATCGATGTGACGGATTGAGACATATTTACTCTCCCTAGGCCTCCAAGTACTTCTGAGAAGGTGTTTGGGGTGGGTTTGGAGGGTCCAAATACCTTCTGAGGAGGTACTTGGAGGTGTAGGGTCTTTCGACACAGGATTCGTGTGCAGGTCATCAATTCAGCTGCATCGAGCCGTTCATTCAGGCGAAGTGTTCAAGCATTTCAGTTGAGCCCAATGAAATCCCATACCAGGTCAAGATGTCATATCAACAACGTCTCGAATCCAACTTTGGCTCAAGTATGTTCACTTGTTCACTTTCCTTCCATTTCCTTCCCGATTCTGAAACATCTCCGGCAGCAATCATATCTTTTATTTAGCTGCCGATATCATAATATGAACTTTAAAATAAATGGATCAACGCTTCCCACTTCCCTTGGGAGCCTTGGCGCCATGATGCCCGCCATGGGGCCGACGTTCCCGCGCGCGGTTCCGCGCCTGCGCCTGGCCGGGGCGAAGAGGTGGACGAGGTGGACGGCGTGTGCTCGCGGAACCGCGCTGGCATCGGGCGTGTGACCTGGATGGCCAACGGAGGGGATGTGTGGGGTAGATGGGGCTACTGTGGGGTGTGTCCTGGGGTGTGCTTTCTGAAATGTGCTTCCTCATCATTACTTATATAGTTGATTTGCAGGTATTTGGAAGATGTTTTTGGTGCTTTGCAGGCACCGTCTCGACCATTTCTCCACCTTAGCTATGCTCAGCTTGCTTATTCGCGGGAAGACCGTAGAAGCAAGGTAGGTATACATGTGTGACTGTTTGACTATGTGCGACAATGTGAAGCATATGTATATATATATATATACACACTATTTCACATTTCCTAATCATGTGGGGGCCTTTCCAAAATCTTCTCCTCAATGGGGGCAAAGGTAAGGCGTGTCAATCTTAGCAGCAGCCTCACCATCTTGGGACGATGACCCTCAAGGCTTATCTAGTTGTGTTACTCGTCAACATCAGTGAGATGATGTGGAAAACTGAGCTTAGCCAACTGAATCTGTGCGGTGCATCCGCTTCCCCCCAGGTGCCTCTCTCTTCATCCACTTCGACCTGCAGGCCGCTGCTTCCTCCGCTCGCGCGTGGCTCGGTGCGCGGCGAGGAAGACGGCGGTGCTCATGGACGGGGACGGCCAGGGGGTCCGCGAGTTCCGGGCAGCCTGGAAGGCCGAGATGGGAGAGGAAGAGGAGTGAAGCGAGTGAAAGACGGGAGCTAACATATTATATCAATATCATTGTATTGATGTTAAAACTAGATAAATTCTATATCTATATATATGGTAATGTGTAGCTATACATGATATAGAATTTGTTGTAGCTATACACGATAATGTGTCAGTGTTATAATTGTTACTCTGAGACTCTGGTGAACATGTTCGCGAAGATTTGGCCCAAACAATCTCAAGAGTTCCATGCCTGGCTCCACGTAGCCCTGAGGCCTTGGCAGAGCGTTTGGAGCTCGTGTACCTTGGGGTCTTCGCGGCTGAAGAGCGGCGCCTCGGAGTGTCCACGTCTCATGGGGAGTCGTGTTGGGACCAGGACCGGGACAACTGGGAGGACTGAAGGACGGGTCCGCAGTTGATGGGAGGTGGACAGTGTCCAGATCTGAGTCATGGCTAGCTGGGTTTAGCTTTCCGAGCTCTTTTCTCACTTTGTTTCTAGGAGGGACCTAAATTAGACCTACAAATGTCATTGAATGAATCTCGCCTGATTGGGAGGATGCCCCGCCGAGCCCCTCTGAACATGAAGTTAATCTATACAGAATGTTGCCCATAACCACTAATTAAAGGATTATCGCTTGTATTTTTGAGCCTTTGCTAACCATCAACATCACCATCATCTTATATGTCACTGTTACTGACCGTAACCGTTACGGGTATTTGGATATACCCAAAGTTTGATTTGATGTGGCATGAGTTGTGAGGTCGATGCAGCTTCGGGAATGGGAGCAACGTTGCGTAAGGGGAAAACGGAAAACTGCCTAATTGTTGTGGAGGAAATTATTGGCAAATTATTTGCAAATAAAATGGATGCCCCAGCAACAAAGACAGGAAGAACATGGTTTGCAGGAGATCCGTTTTCCATCTCCTCACATGTTTGCCCGGATTCTCAGACTCACGGCCACAGGTTTGTTTAGGCGTTTTTTTTGTTCTCCGCATTTTTGTCGCATGTCCCGACCATGTCCATGGCCTTTTGGACTGGCTTCTTCGAGACTGGTCCAGAGACCAGAGGCTGCGGCGCCCTGATTGGCAACAGTTCTTGCGCGAGTCTGGAGCTGAGCCTGTTGCGGTGCCACCGGGTCCGCGGCGCCCCACCGGGACCCGGTCCGCGCCGTTTGGCACGGCGATGGGCTCTGCGGCGGTGCGGTGGACGCTGGGACGTGACGGAAGGGATCAGCTGGACGTTCGCGCTACGCGCGAGAAGGGTCGGGGTGTGTAAATGTAAGAGAAAGACCCCCAACCAATGGGCCTTAAATAGTTCTAAATAGTCGTATTTCCCTTTGAAGGTTGTGCAGGGTTCCCTATTTTAATCTATATATAAATATATTGGTCGCATGCATTGAGGAGATTCAGACCCATTAAAGCTTATGAAACCCATGAGTTGCCATCCATGATGCAATACCAGACCGCCCCACCTTGCACATTTTTGAGAGCCGTGTTACATAAATAAATGCTCAGTCGCATATGCACAACCGCAGTTGAGATCACGGTTTCTAATCTGCACGCAGAGGTTTTGAAAAACACCTAGCTATATACTGGCATCGTTCATGACAGAACTCCGGGAGGAAGGCAAAGGGTCCCAACATACAGTACACTAGTACACCTTGCTTATATAGTTACAGTAGTTGATTGAAGCTGCGAGCAGCTATTTGGCTTTTGGCAGGCGAGGTGTGTTCACGCTTGATCAATGTTACGCCCCCCGTCCTCGACGCGGAGGTCTAAGTCTACCTATGTTGCCTTGATGCCCTCAGAGCGTGCGGGACGACCAGAAAGCCCCCACGATGCCAATATGGACGTGGATTTTGTGGAGTTGGCCACTTGGACCGTTGCAGTCGGCTGCACCTTCGCCTCTAGATCCAGGAACCCCCTTTCAGGTGTTCCAGGCTGGTGACGGTGACCCAAAAATGGACTAGGTCGACCGGACACCAACCGTACGGTCGACGATGACTGGAGTACTGTAGATAGATGTGAGCAATCTCAACCTCAATGATTTGCATGGACCCCCACCCTTCATGTCAAGCGAAGACAGGAAGGAGCAGTTGCGTGTGCCCATCTCACCACGGACATCAACCGAACCAGAAGTTCCACTGATTTTGAGACCCGTGTGGCATCCAGTAAGTGGACCACGGGCCACCCTACCCTACTGTTTGTTCCAAATCCATCACGGCATGGAGCTGGTAGCAGCATCATATAGCATCTGCGAATAACTAAGGACAGCCACAAATTAGGATGAGTGTTCCCCAAAAAACAACCGGTGTGCAACATAGGGGTCTCCCTCCACAGACTTATCCTTGGAAGAAGGAACATAGACTAGAACCCACTTGCACAGGTTGAGGATTCTATTTCTAGTATGTTTGCCTTACGCTGAGCAGAGGGTAGCCATTGCATGTGATGCATGCGCGAAACGACAAAGACTGCAGGTCCAGTGGCTCCTCGGAACCGACGCGGAGGTCCTCGCGGTCGCTGGCAGGGCGAATTTGGGGGAGCTGAACCAGGGGGGTTCACAGCCAGATGTCATACCCCAACAAATCCATGCATGGAATATGTTCCTATACATTGACCCTTAAAAACATCTCAAAAACGCATCAAGGTAGGCAAATAGTCCATAACTTCGATTGGAAGATTGAAAAGGACATGTCTTAAGACGTGTCAACCAAGAGGTGAGCTATGTTTGTCAAGCTATTGTTGCAGCGCCACATCATGCGCATGGCGCATGGTTCAATTGAAAAGGGGTGTTCATCCCCATGTAACTCATGTATGTCCCTTGGGGAACAGAATTTGGATTGGGTATTGAGTGGACATGTTGAAAAAGCCGAGTTCCTATAATGTAGTGAGCTTTGGGAGTCCAAGGTGGCTGAACATGGGAACCTAGCCGACCCAGCTTACTGCTTTTGGGTTCGCAGCTTCAGCAGGGCTTTTGGCTCGTGGTGTCTTTCAGCCAGACCCTTTTGCCTTTGTTGCGCTATCTTCGTTGGCCATGGGAGGTTTTCCATTTCAGGTACAAACATACAAACAAACAACGCCCCCCTCAAAAAAGCACACACACACACACATATATATATATATATTAATATAATATATAAACAATCCAGGATGGTCATGATCGTCCAGGACCTTCAACTTGACCTCCAAATGGAGTCTCAGAGAGTGGCCTCTCTCTCGGGACTAGGTGACTAAGTGACTGCTGGGGATCTCAAGTTCGGTCACAACTTGAAGGTCCTTAGTTTTTGGCTTTGTGTTGTACCACAGACACTCCATGGGACTGCCATATATGCCTACATTGACCCCCAAAACCACCCCAATGTAGGCATATATGATGGCAGTCCCATGGAGTGTTTGGGTATGGTCTCCCGTTTGGGTTGAAGACTTGAAATATTACTACACCCAGCCAACTCGCTAATGCAGCTACGGAGCTACGGCCTGTAGGATCAACCCCTGGGCGTGTATCTCCATTTGTGGGGATTATGCAGCACCTCTATAAAATTGTTTCATGTGTTTCTTGTTTTTGTTGCCTTTTTTTGTTCTCTTCGATTCTGAACTTCCTCTATCCCTCAGTCAGCCTATTCATTAGCCAATGTCTTCTCACACGCTCCCAAACGATTCAAACACCATAAAACATCTTAAAACGTGTTGCTCACGCTGGCTCATTGTTGGCTGATGCCTTTGGCAGTTGCCCATTCAGAAGAACCTCACTGCACCCAGAGCACTAGTGGTCCCCCGAAACCCACCCGAATCCTAAAACCATTGCCAGAGTATCCCCTTATAAATCGTCATACCTCCACACATGTGTTCATCCTCAAACGGGAATCCCACACAGCACCTCACCCAACCCCCGCAATGAATTCGTCCCATCCATCCTCCAAGAGAAAATGCATGTTGCCACCTGAAATCCTCGTGATTCCAATTGAAATCCTTTTGGTTCCTTTGAATCGCTTGGAATTTGCAGTTGTTTTTGTTTGGGCTAAGTTTGAATCGCTGCATAGAATTGCCTGGGTCTGTTGATTTGCTTTGGGTCCCGGAGTGGGGTGGAACATGCTTGTTTGTACACTGGTGGCTTCCTTGGCCGAACATCATCATTGGAACATCAAGCAAGGATGGGAGAACCCAACCTCGGACTGTAACCTTTTCTCATCAAGAGTATGTTGGGCTATCTCACCAGTTAACCCCTCATGATCCCCAATCCGCAAAAATACCAGCATAATCATATCCTATTCTTCCCTACCCAAAGGCTCATTGGACCCTCATAGCCAGGGTTTTGACCCTCACAGCCAGGGTTTTGGACCTGCGGGTGCTGAAACTTTGCCCATCAACCACATGTGTTGCTTTCTTGGGCTCCAAGGTCTTGTTAGAAGGCCCTGCCTTCCGCTGTCCCGAGTCCGTGGGCCTCTCAAAGCAGTTCGCCCGCTTGGGCGCGGAGGTCTTTTGGGTTGAGGTGCCTTTTCTATCCTTTTCTCGATCCTTTCAAATTGGAGCATGGCTATGGAAGTGAGTTAGATTTGCAATTGGGAGAATCGTTGGTTCTTCTCCGGAGCTTGAACTCAATTGAGATGAACTTAGACTTGGAAGATTTTGGAAGACTAGAGCATGGGGGTGAGTGCTTTTGGTTGCTCTTTGTGGGCATACATGGAGAAAAGTAAGGGGCCTGTCAGGGTGTTTAGTGGCTTCTTGTTCCGGCCTCTAGGGCGTGGGTGCCGCCAGTAAGAGTCGGTCAAGAATGATCACTATTTTTTGAACAAGGCCTTTTTAACATTTACTAACAATCATCATGAATCATCCACTGTTGCTCATAGATAAGACGTATACCCAAGACACATCCAGGATCATCCAGTTCCCAGGAACCCGACCGACAGGTGAAATGGTTCGGCTTCCGCTCGCCGCTGATGCGCGCGGTGCTGGAGCCGCCACAACCGGCGAGCGCCGGAGTCGGTGGCTTCGTGGAGTCCATCCCTGAGGAGATGTGGAGTCGCTGGAGTGGCAATGTGAACTGCATAACTTAAATAACTTACAACATCTAACGCATCCCCACATCCCGCAGAATGGTTTTACATCTCCCTTTGGACGGGTAGTCATGATGTTTGATTCATCAGCAGTTCAGGGCTCTTCTGCGGCTCAGAGCGGCTCAATGGATCTCACCCACCTTTCTTGGCGTCAGAGCGTCTTCCACATTTCTAGAGCTCACCCACCAAGAGAGGTTGAGAGAAGCCCTGTAAATCGCCCATCCCATATGTACCATTATGTACCACATACAGGGGTCCTAGTTCTGGTCTCTCAACCTCTCAACTGGCACATTTGATAAGCGGATATCATACATCACATTGGTCACCCTCCTCGCTGGACCAATCGGTCCACGCTCGGACTCCAGGAGGAGCAGCGTGGACCGCTGCCCGACATCACGGCCTTGGTGGCTCGGCTCCTGGAGCTGGGCTTCATGACCACCCCCCGCGACGCCATCGCGCCGGCCATCGCGAGGCGAGCGACGCGTGGTGATGCTGGTGGACGCGGCGTGGGGATGCTGGGTGGAGCCTTTTTCTGGTGGTGTTTGGAGGTCCTCTGAAAACCCGTGCAGAGGGACTGGAGAATCTGGAGAGTTGCAAGGCAAGGGTGAAGGGTGGAAAAGACATGACAAGTCCCAGCATGTCCCAGCTTTCCATGAACAAAGAGCTGCTCTCATGTGGGGATGGGTCAAAAACCGCAGCCCCAACACCATGTAACTTGACCTCCGTAGCTAAACCAACTCCCCAGCACGCACCCTGAAGGGCGGAAGCGCAGACTCGGAGCGCACGTCGCGTAGCTAAAGCAAGGTATCCTGGTCTTGAATGGTCTTGACTCAAAACCATCAAATGCATTGCATCAAGGAAATTGGATGAAATTGGCCAGCTGGAGTGCTTCCCCATTTGGTGCATCGAATCACACGGCTCGCCCTGGGCAGGTTCTGGTTCCAGAACCCTACACATCCACCGTCAGCCCTGACAGTTTGGCCAGCACAATATCCGTTGCACCAGCTGAAGGATCGCCTCAGATGCAGCTCGCTCAAGATAGCGCCACAGGGGATGCCCTGACTGTGGGGCCCTTGAAATTGGACAATATGTTCGGAAAGGGCATCGCTACTAGTAGCTTCTTGCTACTAGTAACTAATGGCCTCCAACCTACTAGCGATGACCTCCAACCTCGCCCACATGTGCAAGTCAGGCCTTGCAACATGTTGAAACAGTTGTTGAAACCGCCCACACCCAGTTGTTTGACTACTCTGGTTTCGTACTCCTTGACGACCGAGGCGACGCGGAGACCGTCGCCGAAAGGCCGAGCCCGAGCCCGTCACGTGGGGAGATGGCCTTTGTGATGCCGGTGGGCAGTAAGGGGAAAGCCACTAAGGACGGGGCTGGGTATGATGGAGGAGTTGTGAGTCGTCCATTGCAGTCAGGCAATCTTTTTGTGAGGTCATGTGCGGGGTTGAGAGTTGAAAACATGGTAGCCGCGTAGGAGGATATCCTCATGGTTGTGATATTTGGCTGGGAACAGGCTCGCCTGATCACCAAAGAATCCACACCTCATGGCCGGGACCTCCGAGGAGGTCATTGCAAAGTATGGCACGGCCGACTGCCGCTCCATTTCATTGGGAGGCCGCTGGCCAGCAGATTCTATTGACTGGGATTGTTACGGAGATAAAGTGTTGTCCGCCAATTTGGAAGGTGGCTTGGCTAGGGTCACATCCGGGCTAACCAACATGGTGGACTGCGGACCTCACAAACTCTGAAGGACCTTTGAAAAGCCCAGTGCTCAATTCATCTTGTCTACATTAAGTAAGTAGTAAGGACCCCACTACTAGTAAGGACTGCTTACTTATTACACCACTAGTAGGTAGTGCTCAATTCTTCTTTCCTACTCGTTTAGAGAGTCAGTCCTTCGGTCCCAAGTGTAGCCTCACTGAAGTGCCTAGCTGGCCGGTCTGGACCGTCGCGGCCAGCTGTCCTGGGAGAAGCACGGCGTGTGGTTTTCACCCAAAAGCCTCAACGATATTGGCCTTTTGACCTCCCTGCCCAGAGGCGTTAAACAAAAGCATACAAAAGCCATCAAAAGCCAATGGTTTAACGGTTTATATAATTAGTATCGTTCATCTCCGACAGGTGATGTGAACATGTCCAAACGACCACATCTAAGTTGAGCCTCATGGATTCGAAAAGAGAAGATGAACATTGGTAGGTGAGTTATTCGGACGGCATTGAATGAGGGTATATGAGGCAATTGAACAACCATCACCTTGAGGGCGGTTTGGGGCCGATGCTCCGTGACGCTCGCTCGCGGGTGTCCATCACCGCGCCAGGTGGGCCATTCCTCCTGGCGGATTCCCCACAGTTGTGTGAGGAGATCCTGCGCCGACTAGGCCCAGCCCCTGGGCTCCATACATATGGTGTGGTCACATACGGTCACGATGCTTCCGGGAGCCCAGAAACAAGATAGCCAGGCATTATCAACTGACATGTAGGTACTGGTTTGGTGCACACGCAGTTTTCTTCTTCGTCAGTTGCTGAGATCCGTTTAAAGTTTATTGTGTTTACACAGGCCTGGTACTTTGGTTTCAGAGTGGATGGCACAAACTCCAAGATGCAACGTAGTTCGTTGAGGGGGGAGACGGTGAAAGAGTTACGTAAACAGTAAACCATGTAAGGCTGCTGGCTGCTGGTGTTTTTATTGTTACACGGAGGTGATTTTTTGGTAGCTTGGTGATGCAAGAGATGGAAGCTGACAAAGTACTACATCACTAGCATCATTACTACCAGAGAGTAGTACACATGGCTATTCCAAGGGCAGCCTACCGACTTATGAGCATGGCTGAGAGGGTTATGTGATTATGTGACTATGTACTATGTACACACACACACATATATATATATATACATTGCCTCGGACCAGTCATCTGACTGCCGAGACGAATGCTATGACTCCCCGAGACCATAGCTTTCAGCTTCAGTACTTTGTTTAGACTGGATTCATTAAAGTAAACCGATGAAGGGTTTCTCAAAATTTCTTTTTGCAGCCATTTTTTGCAGCTGTTTTACTAAGGCATGCAATCTTTGTTTCCTTGCTGAAGAACTGGCCCACTCCAGTGGTTTCCATGGCCTTGAGTTGTATTTTTTGGAAAAGCACATGACCAAAATTCACAAACCATCAAAACATGTTGTGCTAAAAACAATCGACGTTACATCATCTCCTTTGCCTTTCGTATCGCTGCTTCTGTGAATGGGACACAGCGCAGAGCACCTCATGTGTTGGTGGAGGACGCAAGGAACGGAGAGGGTGGGCGCAAGGAAAGATGTGCCCCTGAGGATGAGGAAGCGCTGAGAGAAAGAGAAGGAGAATGAGAAAGAGAGAAAGAGAGAGAGAGAGAGAGACAGAGAGAGAGAGCTTCCTCAAGATCGAGAGGGTTTTGTTGCACCTGCTGTAGACCTTGCCGCTTTTCGATGGGGATTGACTGGCCTCTGTTGTCGTGGCTGCTGTTGGTCTGCATCTTTTCCTGAAGAATACCGCGGTTCCATGTGTTTAGCGCTGAGTGCTTCCAAGGAAGCCTCTTAACCTTTCCTGATCAACGTGCCGTCACCTGCGTGCTCCTCTAAAAGCCAATCGCCGGCAGCGGTGGGGACAGCAGTCCAAGTATGAAACCAAAAGAAAGACCAGGGCCTTGGGCAACCACATCCACCACAGCAGTGAAGGTTGTCCGACCAGGAAAGGTTGCAGCAAGGAACATGTTTGAAAGAACTGTGTACATGCACACACACAGGCATATAGACACATAGCATACAGCTGACCCAGCCTTCAGCCATCCCCGGGCCCCTGGCGGCCATTGCCGCACGCGGAAAAAAGGTACCCCGCTTGTTTGTCCTGGCTTTCGTATCCCTCTTCTCAGTTTTTGTTGATGGGGGCCCACATAACCACCGACATTGGGGATTGTGCCGTCTACTCTTTATCCATGCAATGCATATATGTGAACAGCAGAAATCCATTGACCTCTCGTGCCCACGCGCGAGCCGGAGCGGAGGCTATTTGGACGACGAGCTGAACAGTTCGTGCCTGAAATGTCGCCAAACGATAACGTCCAAGACCAAAGCCTGGGTGGTTTGAGATCGTTTATGGTCAATTTTTGTTTGGGATGGTTTGATCTCAATGACTGGTGCTTTAAACTTGCTCAAGTGAGTTGAAACCCACCTACCATAAGAACCCTACCAAGCCCTACCACCTTCCCTGCAGCACGCCCAATCAGTTATTTTTCTACCCAGGTGAGCTAGACGAAGCGGTGGCCCTTTTTTGCGATGGCACTGCCAACAGGCACGCTGGTCCACTGGTGTCGTGCAGCTGCGTTTGGCTGTTCCGAAGCCTGGAGAGGCTGAAACTGGTCTGAAAAGTGGTATGGCTGTTGGGAGTTAGGCGATAGGAGAGTTAGGATGTTTAAGTAGATATCCTGTTCACTACATGCTCTATGCTCGACAAGACAACCAGCGTTCCATAAACCAATGGGCGCGACCGATCCTCCATTGCACCACCCGAAAAGGGTCGGAGACCTTGGTCGGCCCTGACAGGCGCACCTTGCAAGTGGCTGGGGAAGCGCCCTTGGATGCAGGTGCACGAGGGGATTTTTGTTCCTGTGGCCGGCTAGGGCAGGCCGTGGCTCCCCGACATGATTCAATTATAATGCTTGGACATGATCCACTATTCACCCATATGCCTTGGCCAGCACTGTTGGACAAAATGAAACTGTGGCTGGGGTAGCTAAGGTCCGTGTTTCCATTGGATCTTGCACCAGAACTGACCAGATGGCCACTTCACCTGCTTCTCACCTCGTTCTGGGGGCATGTCTGAGCATGTCCACCGGTTGTGCGCTACATGGACCAGATTCCCCCAACTCAGCTGGTTCTGTCCATCCGAGACGTCTAAGCCTTGTTGGATATATTATTTGATATCAAGATGCGAAGAATTTCCATCGCTTCGTCGCTTCCCAAACTGGCCCAAGCAATCCTGTTTCGGCTTGAGCATGGCCAGGAAGAACCAATGAGCAGCATATTATATATATATATATATATGAGTACTCGACAGAATTACTGTAAGTCAGCAGTAGCCTTCGGCTGGACATCGTTTTTTAAACAGTGATTTGATTGCAAAACCGATAGGGGCCCACCCAAAACCGATACCCTCTAACATGGGTGATGGCCTACCCAAAACTGATACCCCAAAGAGTTGTATGTAGATATAGGAAAACCTGAGACCGATAGGGTACTACCAAAATACATTTAAAGAGATGCCGAAACCTGAAAACCGATAGGGCCCACCCAAATTATGAACGTCGTTTGCGGGCAATAAGTAATATTGTCCGACGCTCATTTATATATTAACAGAGAGAGACATTCTGCATATTTATTAGAATATATATATATATGTGTGTGTGCGTGTGTTGCTGGGATGGTGATTTGACGCAAGCTGCGGATTGAAGCCCAGCATGGCCTGTCAGGGTCTTGAACCATGTGTAGCTGTGCCACGTATGCCTTATGCCGTCCAGGTGCTTCCTGTAAGGAAAGGACATTGACCATGGGCTGCCCATGCATAATACTGAGAACCATGAACATGCCAGCAGAATTCCGCTGTGTATTGTGCTTTGGGTCGCTTCTATGGCTGAGATGGCTGGTGCACAGCCATGCCGATCACGCCTGCTGCGGAGCAGTTGTCGCTTTTCTTACAGTGCGCCATTTTTGCAATCCTCAAGGACCGAGGACACGGGATGTATTTTTTCATATGTAATTATATAATTGAAGACGTGGCTCTGAAGAGCCTCAAGCAACACTTCATGATTTGATATCTCCACACCTGTCTTGGCTACTTTCTGACAGTGTGCCCCTTTTTCTAGGTTGCACACTCTTTGGTGCACCAAAAAGCAGCTCCACTCCTGGGTGTTGTTTAGTTTAGTCTGAATGCAGCCAGGTTCAAGGCCTGTACGACGCGAAGAGCTTTCATCGCTGCCGCTGTTTGGGCGCCTCGCTAGTAAATCTAGTAACTAGTTCCGTGGTTTGACGGGGAAATGGTTTGTTTTGAACAAAAAAAATATATATATATACATAGACTGAGACTGTAGGTCCTAGTGCAGCGTCCAAATGTTCAAACTGACTGGAATGATCAAGGGTGTTATAATTGTGACAAGAAACATCAAGTGATCATTCACACTTTGTAGCATCCATCGTGGGCCCTTGGCGGCGATTTTGCAGTAGTGGAGTGGATTTGGAATGGGGTGCATCTTGGAGAAAAAATGAACTTCCCAGCACCGCAACACAAGCAATGGCCAACAACTCTGGTGAAAAAACACACTCACCACATGAGACCACAGCACCAAGCTTGTCGGTCATAGTTACCACGCTGGCCGTCGGCAACTGCCAGCGTTTGCCATGCCCCATCACGAAACAATGCCGATGTCCGTTTGGTTTGCATTCCTCGCCTGACATATACACAAACCAGACGTGCTGGCAACATCTGGCAAACTTGGAAGCAAATCCAACGGCGGTACCACCCCCCCTTCATTGTGAATGCCCGATCTGGTTGTTTGAGCTGACCTGTTCAAACCAAAGCCGAAATGGACTTGTCCCATCCATGAGTCATGGACCAGCCCAAACGCCCAATCCGTTACGGATGTCTAGGTCAGACTCTTGAGAGGTTCATCCCTCCCGAACGGACGGACCACCGTCCGAAGCGGATCCGAGGTGCCGATGTTTGGTGGAGCCATTGTGTCGAAGTGGAGGAGAGGCTAAGCCAGGCTTGAGCAGGCTTGAGCCAACGCAGCCAGTTCTGAGGTTGATTGAGGTTTAATATTATTATGTTTCACTCTTCCGCTTTAGCTTGATGCTGCCACCTACAAATCTCTCCAGTAATTAGAAGTTAAACTTCTTGGCTGAAGCTGTTTTTCTCGGGGAAAGTGGGGGCAAGAACTGCGTAGCTACTCCGTTCCATTTGCGATCCGTCTCGAATTTCCGTGACAAAAGCTTCAGATTGTTGTGTCGCCACGGGTTGATTGAAACTAGCCCCATACTATACACCCATGATTCAGCACGTACGGCACGTACCAAGCCCGTGCAACTGGCCAAGGGCTTGGCCTTGGGATGGTCCCTTTTTCACATGTTTCACCTTCCATATGTTTCAATGTGCGATTTGTTGTTTCTTTTGTCCCTCACTTTTTTTGGTTTTGTGCTTCCAGAGTCCCGTCGAGCCATGGATTGGAACGCCCGGGAACGTCCCGCTCCTCGTTCCTGCAAGGACTACGTGGTCTCCCTGTGCGAATCCCTCCGTCCAGCTCTGAACCGCGACCGGATCAAGTCAGTGACGCACCTAGGCTATTAGATTACACATGATCAATGGGGCGGGGGAAGCAACCATCAGACCCAAGTGTGAAGCCAAAGGGGGGGGGCGGCTTAGTTACATTAGCGGAAGCCGGGATAGCCGCAGCTTGGAACAGTTGGTGGGTGCTGCTGCTTCAGTAGCACTATACAGGGGAAGACAAATCGTCAATTCGTCAATGGTTGCCCAACAGCAGTAATAGAAACAAAAGCTATGAAAAACGCTGACAAGTTTATTGGGCGGTCACGCTGCTCTATTTGTGGAAGGTAGGCTGGGTGAGAGGGAAGCAGGCGATCATAGTGGCCACTCTCATGATGCGAAGGTTGTGCATGTGATTTGCAAAGCACTCACAACATCACAACATACCAACAAAAACAAACATGTGCAGCATGCTCAGCATAAAGAACAGAAGATATAGCATGCTAAGCATGCTTTGCCGCTTCTGCATGTGGAAAATCCACTTGGGCCCTTCACGGTCCGCGTCCCGCACCAGGATTCTCCTCAGACCGGGGCCTTCTGCGGGCCGTTCCCGCGAGACGGGCGGGCGGCTAGTGGTGTCCTTCCCCGCGAAGCTGCCTGAGAACGTGGACGTTTCAGAGTTAAGATCAGCACTTGTGCAGCTCGGCTGGGTGTGTGGAAAGCAACACATGTGGGCCGCACACATTGGGTCACATCTCTTGAAGCCTGCAGTAAGACTTTAACATGTCATGGTGAAGAGTCTGTCGAGGGCGAACCCCTCGCGCTTTGTGCTTCTAGACGTTGCAAGTCCAATCGCACTCTATCGCGACTGGCTCTGCAGAGATGTCCTAGGACTCTTGAAAGCTGCCTGGCCGTCCCGGCGGCTTGGCGAGACGAGTGCTGTCTAAGACTGGCCCATCATGTTGGGGAGGTGTTCCTGTGTGTTTTTGGTGTTTGCTTTACTTTCTTTTTGCGACTCATTGGTAGGTGACTTGAGCGCACAATGAGCCATAGGGCCTGTCCTGTCCGCACTCCTTCAATTGCACGAACGTGCCGTTAGACCAGTGAAAGGAGCCAATGCTGGAAGATTGACTCACATCAGCAACTGTGGATTCTGAATGAAAGCCTCGAAGCCCCTGTGTGTGGACGCTAGAATGTTCACGAGAATATCTTTGGATATCGACCCAAGATGGACTGCGAAAAAGCAAGCAGATGTGCCTCAAGAGGGGAATGAGTCCAGAGCAAAGGCCCCTTTGTGGATCTTTGTGGTGGCCATGGTTTTTTCTCCATATACCAGCTTGCTGATGGGGTCAGGCACAACGACTCCTGGAATCTCCTGGGTACCAAGATGGTTTGGCACTGAACCGTGACCTTTCTTCTTGAGAGTCCCACGAAGGTGGATGTGGGTCCTTAGCGATCAGTGGGCGCATGTGTGTGTAGACATCCAAATGGATAGAAGAGTAAAACCCCTTTCAACGTGTATTGGACACCGTTTCTATCTATTTGATTTCATTTGGATCTACAATCAAAAGTGTTTCAAGTATTTCAACCACACCGGTGCTGGGTGCGTCCCAAAATCCAGGTCCACATGCAGGGTCAGCCCCAGGTGATCTCAGCCCTAGAACTAGACCATCCACACCCTCAATCAGTGAACATTGTGGAACGAGCAGAACCAGCTGGTGATCCACACCTATCCTTACGCCAAAGGTCAGAACTAGACCAATGTACCAGAAACATCCAGAGACGCAGATGGAGACGGCTTTTCAACTGATCCCTCAGCTGAGATGGACTGTTCCACCTGGCAAGTCCTGGTCGAAACCTGGCCAGCTCCTTGTGGCGAGCGGCGCCAGGACGGTTTCGGCGGGTTCTATCCACCCTTTTTTCAGCGACCGGGTTGGACCAGAAGGGTGACATGTGGGGATTTAGGTGTTTTGGGCACGAAGCTAGGAGAATCTAGGAGGATTGGAGAATGCATCATAAAGTCTTCGCTGCAACCTTCCACTGCACAAGAGTTGACAGACGAACGGGGACTTTTGGGGCTTGTTGACTAATTTCATCCATTCCCAGCGGAAGTCCAAACCAATCGCACACAATTAAGAGGTTGTCCGGGCACACTTGCAGGTGGAACCTCGCCAAACTTGCCCTGGCACAGTGCCAAGAGCTTGCAAAGCAGACTTCCAGTTCATTACTTTTTGATATGTCACACACACATACATCCCATTTACAGCCAATATTTGAAGGTCCCCACATCCCTCCACTGATACTTGAGACTATTATGTATAACTGGCGCCCAGGCAGGAATTGGGCCCAGTGGAGCAACCAGAACTGCATATTATACACTATATTCTAGTAAGTTCCAAGTTCTAAGTCATTTTGCAGCAGGCATTACGGGCGTGCCTTCCTTCAACCAGTCAGGATAGTAGATGATCTCAATTCTCTATGCCTATAAAAGATTTGTTTGATGCTGGGTTTGTTCATTTCTTCAATGCTAGTTAATCGAGTGTAGGGAGGGCCTGTATTGCTACGAAAGTTGATGCACATAGCCCTTAAGGTGCACACGTGTCACATGGGCAGATGCAGCTTTCGAACGTAAGCAGCAATAAGCTGGCTCGTGTGGGTGGGGCATAGATAATTAGATGGTCCGTAACGACATTTTCACGCACTTCACGGTTGTGCTGGCTTGAAGACTTTGAAGAGGTTTTCTTTTGTTCCTTTCCTTGTTGTATGACTGAAGCTCAGCGCAGGAGCCCCTGGCCCCACGCTGGCGCTCCCGTGAGCCTTTGCCTGGAAGATCTCCCTCAACGATGACGCCGATCGGAAGCATCGAAGGCACGATGGGAACCGCCGTTTTTTGTTATTAAAGCTTTGTGGGACCGGGTGATTTGGATTGCCTTGTGTACCATTTCAACCAAAAACAACTTATGTGTGGAAATGGTGCAGTCTATCGGGGCGTGATCAGTTAAGGGTTTCCAACATCAGTTGTGGCAAAAAAAGGGGAGTTGCCAAGTGGACGTTGGAGCCAAGTGCAAGGAGCCAAGTGGACGCCATCCATGTGCTTTCCAATCAGACCCGGCCTCTCAGTCACTGGCTTTCAACACGAAAGCACCGGTGCAGGGAGCCCTGGCCCCATTGCCGTATCCTTGCAACGAAGCGGCAAGAAGCGCGCTGTTCCAGGGCGGCGGGGGAAGAACGCGGCCGAAATCGGATTTGGAACGCCATGAAACGCCAGCGATCCAAGTACCTTCTCCCACCGCCAGGTGTTTGGCGGTGGGAGAAGGTACTTGGATCCCCAGGGAAACGTTGAACCTCCGCAGGAGTTCCATGTCGGTGGCCCAGTGGTGTTTTTGGCCGATGGCCCATCGTCCACACTCAATCACTCCGTGTCCAACAATGACAACTCCACTGGAACTCCGTTGATGGGTGCTTGCCGTAGCAATGGGAATTGGACGTGGAATCTTTAGATCCCATACTGCCCATACTTTCAGGATCTTTCATGCCTTGAAGCCACCTGTACCACTTCCACCTGGAACACCATTGGGGGTACATCAACGGGCGAAGCACGAGAGGAGAAGATTTTGATTGTTGAATTGTTTCTGTGCTGGGTTGTGGATGTTGTGCAAAAAGTCTGAAAATTAGGGTGTTCTCCGACAGTCTTCAAATGTTCAACGTTCAATCATGGTCAACCCAAAATCTACACTGGCGCATGATGTGGCCATTTTAGCCTTTGCACAATTTTGCACATTGGCCACGTTGACTTCCAAATCATGTTGCAATCGAATGGCTCGGAACATCCTCCCTAGGCACATGGAGGATGCAGAGGTCGAGTCCAATGTGCTGATGATTTCGTCTCAAGATGAGAACCTTTGGCTGGCCCTTTGCTGCGGGTTGTTTACATGTCTATTCGCATCCTACGGACGCTTTGTACCCCTCCAGATCTAGATTAGCACGGACGGTCACGGTTCTGTTTTTGTATCGGTGGGCCAGATGTGGATGGACCATGTACCGCCGGGCGTGGGAGGGGGAATGTTGCGACATTCAGGTGGTTAGAAGAGACACTGCATTCCCACACGGCAGAACCCAGCATTCCTTCTCGATGGGAAAGGCCTTCTCATCCTGCATGGCTTTCAGTCCCACACGGCACAAGACCCGGTCCAATCATGTAGTGCGTTACGCAGCCTTTAGGTGCAAATGAGACATCTACGACAGACATTTAGGAAACGCGCATACTATTCGCCCTCTCACTGGAATGTTCACTGAGACAACTTAGCAGATTCAACAGATCTATACTGACACCCTTGAAGTTTTGTTGTCGCCCGCAATCCTCTCAGGACGCCAAAACGACTTCATTGATGCTGCCGGCCTACCTGAACGACTTCGCGCGGGTGTCCAGAAGGCCTCCTGAGCCTGCTTGAGACGACCTTGTCTCAAGCAGCGACGCCCTGCGTTTGATCCTCAACCGCCGCGCGCGTAGCTGTGCCTTTCGTTTGGACGCCTTCCCATCCATTTGCAGGCTGAAGATTCACGTGATCCGAACTGTGATCCTATATCATGCTAACACGGAGAAAGAGACACGGGATGCCACGGGATCGAATCGACGAGAGAGAAGGCTCGATACGCGCGATACGCGCCGAGCCTTCGTTTGCACAGGCCACAGCAGACAGCGGATTGCAGTGGATGTGCAAAAAGCGACGGCCTTCCAGTTGGGTGTGCAATGTTGTATGGCGGGGTAGCTGTCTATGATTCTATGATCCTCCCATGTGGCACTTTCTGGGGTCCAGGGTGGACAAGCTGAGGCAACGTGGTGCTGTTTGGATATATGTGTCTTTGATTGTCTTTGTGGAGTGAGTTGATTTTGTTCAACACAGGTTGGAAAGGATGAGCATCATAGGTGGATGCACCATGATGCATCCACAATGTCTTGCAGCCTGGATGTCCATTGGTCCATCCATGCAGGCTGCCAGGCTGTGCTTTCGATCAGCAAAACCAGCAGCTGCTTGGAGGGTGAAGCGGCAAGCCTTGCCTGCCGGATCATGACACATCTCCAAGCCATCCAACAAACATGCAGAGATCATTGTACCTTTTCTTGGCTGTGAGTCGAAACTTCCCCCCACCAAATCCTGGTAGGTTGACTTCCCTCGGAGTTATTCTGCTCATGCGCGGTGGTCAACCGTGGTGTTGTGATCCTCAGCCATGCTGGATCCTTCTTCCAAGTCAACACCGCCAGTCTTCGCAGGCGATGAGTCGTTGAAGAGCCTTCGCCGGGCGCTTGTGTGCCTAGTCGTCAACCCATGTCCAACTAGAGCCGATTGGGACGGTTTGATCATGTTTGATCCTCTTTGGGGCCCACCACATCTATGGAGAAACCCGACATATATAAATATATAAAATAACTCCCCCCCAAAAATATATATATATATAAATTCTCAATCAGTGTGTATGGAGCCAAAGCTTGTTGGTTGCTCTCGCCAATCCCGGAACATTCCAGTGAATCATTGAGGGTCTTGCATTAGCCTGAACCAAGGCACCGTTCGCGGACCAGTTTCAAAACATACACGCAGCAGAATCTACACATTTTTCGTCAATGGAGAGGAAGGTGCACTTGGGATCCAAGGAGGGAAGCTGCCCATTTACATGGACTTTTTAAGTTTTACTGTACGCCGCGTCGACCGCCGTCGTGAGGTCCAAGAAGATCTACGGTGCCTGGCGCTCGGCGCCCAGCGACTCGCTGTGGGCGCCTCAGCGCGTCGCGACGGCGATGTCCTCGACGTCGAGGGGATCGATGCATGGGCGCGGAGGGTGGGCTTTTTGTGGGTCGAAGTGAAGGGAGCAAGTGGGGGAGAGCTTGAGAAACAGTCGTCTGTTCATGTGGTAACACGTGCTTCCGCTTTGCCCGAGTGCGAACTTGGACTGGATCAGTTCAACACTTGGACTCACGAGCAATTTGGTCGGTATTCCTACGGCTGTTTCGGCCAGATGCTGGCTTCGCTGGCCATCTAGACTTGGTGAGATCTCCAACGAGAAATCTTCAGGCGTCTCTATGATAGCATGATACGACGCCCCCGCTGCTGGCTGTTTGCCCAGATGTTTGCCAATAATCACTGGAAGATCACTTGACACAGCCACCCCTCCAACAAAAGCATCATAAAGCATCATTTATACAAAGTGGATCAAAGTGGAACTTATCCACTCATGTTTGTCAGATCGAGGGCACAACTCCTGCCGAGATCACAGCCAGCTCAGATTGCAGCCATTGATTAAAGTGATGCCCAATCAATGGTAATGTGGGCGGCCAGCTTGATTTTCCACAACCTTCGCCCGGTCCGGAGGCTGCGCATCAACTTTGCCTCGAAGAAGCTCATCAGTGGCCAGGACAGGTTCGCATTGGTTTTGGCATGTTGCCAAGAAGGGTGCGGTTGGAAGAGGCAGAACTCCCATTTGGGGAAGTTGCATGCTTTGGTGTTTGCTAGAGGCTGGGAATTATTGAGAGATAGGCCCTCCAGCTTAGATGCCAGCCTTTGGTGGGATGGCAAAAGAGCCGACAGGCGGCACAACTAGGGGCACACAGAGTTCCTCGCCCTGGGAAAGCTGTGCGGCTGCATTGTTTTGAAGGATTTGTTGGTCTGAGATGTTGGGACTGGTTTCCTAATCCTTGGTCAAGAAGAGTCAGTTTTCGAGTGAGTGGGGGATGTTGCATTCAATATATATATATATATCATTATATCATATTCAATCATTTTGAGGTTTGAGGTCAGAAGTCGGGAATTCGTTTTCACACTGCTTGCTGCCACTTGCTGCTTGTTGCATGAGTATCATGAGTGAAAGATTTTGGAGGCCACATCCAGAGCTCGGTTCATTGTCATAACACTGGGTTTGACACTGGGTCTTTACATGTCTTTACCATATTATATCCCAGGATGAGGTCACTTAGTCCCTAAAGAGGTCACTTACAGACTCCAAAGAGGTCACTTTGAAGGTCCTGGAAGAATGTCATTTGCATGTTTTGTGAGGTCCTCCCATTGTGGATGGATGTGGATGGGGAAGACGTCTTCCCGTCGGTGAGGTTGCCAACATCGGGTCACAATTTCTCGTTGAATGGTGCAAACGATGAGTTCCTTGTGGGATCACTTCCATTGCAGCAGGCATAGAAAGTATCTCTTCCATGGCGACATTGCACCTATGCACAAAATGGAGCTAATTAATGATCCGATTGCAGCGCTGGGACAAAGGCTGTTCACCTGGCACCTCATGGGCCATCAGACGCAGCACACTGCCAGGAGGCTCCGAAGGAGGAGGTTTACGCAGCCATGAAGGACTATGCAGCCAGGCGGCCGGACCGGCCGAATGGAGCTAGTGTGGTGGCGAGAGGGGACGAGTAGATGATGACCAAACACTTCATCTTATGGTCCATCGCGGATCTTGGACCTTCTTGGAAGGCTTGGAAGATGCACCTCTTTGACCTCAGATTTCCTAGGCCAAGCGGTTTAGGTATGTCACCTGTGGCCTGTGGCTCGAGTGCAGGCTGGATGGCAGAGTTTGGAGGCGCGTCACTCGACGGATTTTGCCGTACGACGAAACCCAAGATGCCCCATGAAGCACGTTCGCACACGCAGGCTGCTGAGAACGCCCAGCATGCGTCTGGATTGAAGTATGCCGTTACAAAGCCCGTCTTATGGGTTGCACCGTTCAAAGGGGTGTCCTAACTGGGAGAAAAGCACAAGACCTCGACGTATAGTGGGATTCTTCAATACTTTTGCGCAGTTAGGGTCGGCTTAAGAAAGTTCTGACTGTGTTTGACAACACATCTAAATTCACGGATGCTAGCGCAGCACTCATTCAACGTGAGTTAGTGACTGTTCAAGTTCGAGACGGGCATCAAATCGGAGTGGACGGAAGCTTCATGAGTCTGAGTGCCTTGTAGGGGAGACTTGTATTGCCCTAGGGCTCCAGTCGTACCTTCTAAGAAGGTGTTTGGAGTAGGTTTAGAGGGTCCAAATATGTCCAAAGACCTTCTCAGGAGGTACGGCTGGAGCCCTAGGGTTGGTACAGATCGCACTGGTTTTCTCGCCCTCACATCGGTCTGACCAGGTCCTACAACGGCCTGGTCTCCTCGATCCAGGAAGATGTGAACCGGTGCGGCTGGACCTGGGCGCGAAAGAAAAAGCCGGGCAGGGCAGAACTGGTGGGACCAAGCCACAATGGCACCAAGGGTGACGGGGGTTCGCCTGGCGAAACGTATGGACTTGTGCAGGAAAACAAGAAGAAAGACACCATAGCCGCAGCCTGTAGCGTAGTTAAAGGCAGCAGACCTACTGGCACTCAGCTTGGTACTTGGCCCCCAGGTGTCCCCCCCCCTCCAAAAGAAGACACATCCGGACTGCGCACCGGACTGCGTGAACATGGTTCAGGAATGTTCAGGACCTTTATGGCTCAATGTCAATGTTCAACCCTCCAGAGCCCTATGGCTTTCAATCCTTTGACTCAACCTTTTCACGCCTGGAGTGCAAACATCGAGGATGGTCATTTTCGAGGAACATCGGGGTCAGACGGCGTCGGACTTTAAGGTGCCGGGCCGTTTGAAAGCGCCATGGTTGGAACCTTAGACGGGCGCTGCGGCGCTGCGTGGGGGGAGGATGGTGGTGCGGTGCTGAGGAGTTCTCGGTGGTGCGTCTCTTTGTGACCGTGTTGATCATAGTTCCTCAAATCAAGGCTGGAGGACTACTAGAGCACGCTTTTTTTCACAAAGCTGCCATTATTTGATGGTTGGTGATGTATGGCTGCCATTGCCAACACAAGCATATACCTTGAAGATCCTTGAAGTTTGACACCCTCGTATTCCAGCTGGGCAGCGTCAGTGTCTTCTCCTGCGTGGTTCAGGCGACGCCTTGGCGGGGAGGAGTTCTTCTCGGAGGTGCGCAGCAACGGCCTGTGGCTTGGGCTGAAGACGGAGGGGGAGGCTGGGCTCGCTGGACGCTGGAGTGAGCTAGGGATCTCCGAGACTCAAAATTGATTTCTTTGATTTCTGCAGCCGAGGCGTTGTTTCCTCCAGCAGGCTGGGGAATCAGGGTGGTGGCTTTGGTGGCATCGGTGGTGGGCAGATACCTTGCAGGCAAAAGACGCGGCCTGTGTTCAAGATGTAAACAATATAGAAATGCACTCTTCTGTAACAAGCCATGCTCCCTTGAACAACTAAAAGTTCCCCTATGATCACAATTCATCAGGATGACCAGTTCAACCTTATTATAGGAGCTACAGCTACCACACGAGCTGCTATACAGGCACAAGATGGCACAAGAACAGGTCACACCTCTAAGCACTTTTGCCTTGGACAACTCTCAAACTATAAATCGAAGGATTTCAATGAGAATCCGCCCATCGAGCTTTCAATGACTCTCTCGTTCTTGTTGGAACCAATCCTGATGCCTGAAGTTGTCGAGAAACCTGAACTTGTCGAGATGCCCACAGCGCTGGAGAGACACTTTACTTCGAGATCGAGACCAGTGAGTGCCAGCTAAAACTATTGTATGAACCTACATCAGCTCAGGCGGCTAGTCGGCTAGTCTTACGTTTCTCATGCCACTGAGCCATAGATAGCCATAGATAGCCATGGCCATCATAAGCCATCATGTGATACAAAAAGCCCGCCGAAACCTATGTGGTTGGCTGAATCCCGCCCACATCAGGGCTCGCCCCAGCCCTGTAGGTCCAGTCATAGTGACTTCCTTCAAAGCAAGACCGGCCGGCACCGGATTATTTTGACGACCGGTGCGGCAAGTCTATAGGGCATTGCACCACCACAAACTGGAGGCAATGTGGATTGGGTGACCCTGTGCTGCATACGGTACGCTTCATCAGTCCTTCAACAGTGACTCCCCACGGCTTCTGTGCCGCTTCGCAGGAGGGCGGCTTGGTTCAAGTGAAGGACTTCTTGCCCAATAGCCTGGCAGAGGACTGATCAACCGTTCTGGACGGTTGGCAGTGTAGGGAAGACAGTATATTTAGAGGGGGTGACATCCATTGAACATGTGGTTTGCAGGGCCTGGGAATCCCACAGGCTTTGCACTGTTGGGGTTTTGGAATTGGGGAAGACTTGAAGATGCGAGGGATGAGTTTGATGACGTTTGATGAGATGGCTCGGACGTTCAATTCTTGTCAAGACGACAGGCATTGGCATTGCGTAGGTTGGAGGCGAACTCTACACCCACACCAACCAATATTCACGTTTGGTATCCCACAAGTGGTCACAAGTGGCCGCTTGCTAGACCCCAGCACCAACAAATAGAGACCAACTCATAGTATTACCAAAAGGTAGAGGCTTGAGGAGATTTGAGGAGGCAGCAGTTGCTGTGTTAAGCTCAGCCAGTCAGACAGGGGATCCCTGATACAGGAGATGCTCAAGACCTTGCAGGCCTTGCCTGCTGAAGAGCCCTTTGGCCAGAAGGAGGGGCAGAGACTGTGGTGGAGACTTGATTCGATGGGCACCAATTTGAAGACTTGCGCGAGCCACAAAGGTTTCCAATAGTGAACCTGCAGAGAAACAAATCTCAGACTACCATCGTCGGTGGCGGCTTTCAGGGTTTTGAATGGTTTTTGTATGGTTTTGGTTAGCAACGTTTGAGAGCATAGGACCCCAAAACGCATGCGTTGCGATCGGTGGAGTTTTTCTCGACGTGGCTG
Organism: Durusdinium trenchii; assembly: GCA_963970005.1. NCBI lineage: Eukaryota > Dinophyceae > Suessiales > Symbiodiniaceae > Durusdinium > Durusdinium trenchii. The sequence goes on along the minus strand of CAXAMN010003669.1, from coordinate 1,018,771 downwards.
ATCAGAGCGACTTCTTTGTACCAAAGACGACATTGGGCTCCTGGCAATCGCCGGCTTGGTAGGTCATCTCAGTCCGCAACATGATCTCCAGTCGCATGTAGTGAAAGAGATTGCATAATAATATGGTACAATATATAGGGCAATTGCATATGTATTTGTAGAGAATCAGCTCCACGGAGACCCGTGGCTGCAGCCCAGCCTATCCAGCTCTCCTGACGAGTCTCAGGTGGCAGCTCTCGGAGAACCAGAGTTCCGTCGATGCGGATCATCGGTTTTGGAGGCGCCGTGTCCGTCGCCTGGCCACGGCCGTGTTTCACGCCGGGACTGCCGGCGAACGCCGGGACTGCCTTGAACCCCCAGGGATTCAAGGACCTTCTTAGAGGGTGTTTGGGGTGGGTTTGGAGGGTCCAAGTGCCTTTTGAGAAGGTACTTGGATCCCTAACTAATCAGGGAAAGATGGCGACGCCAAGTTTCAACACGTTTTGCCAATGACGTCCCACCTGAACGGGCTCTTTGATTTCGCGGCTCAGGTCAGTGTTCAGCAAATCCACCCTGGCCTTCGAAAGCAGAGCAGGGGTTGAATATGCTCATCCAGACGTTGCATTGCATAGATTGCGCTGGGCTGAGCCATTGGAGGGATACCTAGGGCGGACCAAGGACTGAATCTCATGAACTTTGTGCAAGGGCAGTTGTGTAACTGTATGTGACCAGCTGCAGGTACGACGGGCACGGGCTGGATGAGATCAAGTCGATTGTCCAGGATGCACAACATGTGGTGCCGACCAAGGTTTGAGAGCAGTAGAGTTACCAGGACCGACACCAAGAGGTGTCTATATATAAGAGGCACCTCTCAGAGGCCAGTCCAAAAACGACCGGACAAACGGAAGGCCCTGGTATTGTTACCTAAAGATTCTTCAGCTATCAGCTGTCACCCGCACTTCACGGAATTGTGCGGCTAACAGCTAACTTAAGTTGCCACCCAGTCTGCACATGGGGAACAGGTCTCGTCACGCGCTTCATGTTGCTGCGAACCAGGTCTCACTTACAGACCCCCACCTTCCCAGTTGTGTTTATCGTTTGGCATTGGCACTTCCGCCGCTTGCGTTCGACATATTCTTGGAATCGGCCCCACTGCTCAGTTGCGTTACCGGTGTCACATACAATCATATACAATCATATATGGTCACAAGGTGTTAGCTATGCCTTCGACCACACCCTGGTCACATACGGAAGACAAAGACAGGACTTAGAGCCGAGCTCTCATCCACGATTACAAGGCTGAGTTGCTGTGGGATGAGGGACACTTTGCTCACTTCATGAATGGCACGGAAGGCATAGTGGAATGGCATAGTGATTGCATAGTAGGGCTCACTGGGCGCGCAGATTCCAACAAGATGCACATCTTGAATGTGTTCTTTGTGTTCTCACAATTTTGGCACACATGTCATACTAGGAGTATCCTTATGTACTGTAACGTTGTTTCCTTTGAAGACCGAATGGCAGGTGCCTCAGTTGAGACATGTTGAGAGATCTGTGCTCTAAGCATGCGGCCTTGCGTCGCGCATTATTTTGGCTCAAGGTCGTAGGGATCCCCTTGTCCCGACAGAGTCCTCTCAGGCTGTGAAAGTCCTTCATGCACCTCAGCCACCTCGTAGAGCCCGAGGTTTGAAGAATGCTGTAATCATGAGTGGTTCCTCATACTTGGAATCCCTAGGGCTCCAAGTACCTCCTCAGAAGGCATTTTTACCCTCCAAACTGACCCCAAACACCTCAGAATCCTCAGAAGGTACTTGGAGCTCTAGGGAATAGCAACAACGGGAAGGCCAACCTCAAATAGAAGGACACATAAGGAAACCAGTGCAGACTTTTTGGAACGTGTGGTGTTCTTCTCAGACACCCGGGAGTTCGGGTTTGAACAGATTGCCAGATCATGTTGTGAGAGTTTCTCCGTAGTGTGGCTGGCACACCGTGCGACCGACAGTTCATGACTGTCTCAGTCTCCAGTTCATGACCTGACAGCTCGGGTCTCTCCTTTTGACAGTGAATTTCTCACCCAGACCCAGGTATCTTCAGAAAGAAATTCTCGTGTTTGCGCTCTTCGTCTCTGAGCTGCATTGCAGAGACTGGGGGTGCTTGGGAGGTGACGTCCGGATGCGTGAGAAAACAATAGAAAACACATATCGCAGGTCCTAAGGTCAATCAATGGGCATTTGTAAGATGATGTAAGTGGTCAAGGATTCTTGGAGCATCGGCTTCAAACGTGATCTTCATGCGAATCGCTGGCTTGGAACCCAACAAACTACTGCAAACGCTTGGCCCCAAGGCCCGTGAAACCACGTCCCAAAGGACTCAGGGCATCGAATGCTGTGTTGGAGGCCATTGCCAATGCGCATTGACTTCAGTGAGCAACGTTTTGAAGTTAAACAGAATTTCAACACCTCAACAATTACATACCCAGTGCATCCCAATTACCACTATATAAGGAACCAGGGATTCTAGGTCTATGGTTTTAGTCTTTGGAACCACTGGTTACCAGCTATAGTGGTAACTGGATGCCCTGGGATATACATATATATATATATATACTCTCGACTAGTGACAGAGGAGTTGTAAAACGTATCGTGGGTTTTACAACTCCTTTGTCATGGGTCTTAAAGCATTTTTGAGCAATGTACACAACTCCACACATCAAAACATTGTCACACAAGAAGAGCTTAAAAAAACAGAAAGCTGCCGGAAAAGATGAATAAATTATGTGAGATAGGAGTTGTAAGTACCAGGAGGCATGATGAAACATGATGAGCAGGCCGATTCTTATGTCATTTGTTCTGTGTGCATCAATTCCCCTCCCTCCCTGAAACATAATAAATACAATGCTTAATCATCAGCTGGCGACAATTCCCAAGTCATGAGGCTTGAATCAGCAACTCTGCAATTTTTGTGTTCCCAATGACTTAGGAGTAGTGGGCCACAACTACTATGTCACTGGCCCACACAAGTCCTAAGTCACCGGTCGGTAGTATATATTATATTAATATCAATATCCTCATTTATCCTCTATTCACCCTTAGGCCAGTTGTTTTGGAGACCCAACTAGCTTCGTTCTCGGACCATTAGCAATTCACAGACACCCCAAAGGCTCCGGATTCCATCAAACAATCCTTTCATATCCTTTCCAACAGTTCCAATCAGCTGCCTTTTTTGCCTCCAAGCAAACGTGCCTTCTTGTCAGACCGCACCCTGCGTTATCTATAGTTTACGAACACAAACACGAAAAACGAGCACGAAAACACCCATCAACAAAAAACGGGTTGAATTGCTTCGGAACTCCCACTGAGCGCTCGACACACGAAGCGAAGACCGTCGCTGCCCAGCTGCTCCGCGCCGCCGGCACGGAGCTCCACGTGGCCGCCGACGGCGCCGTGGGCGGCGACCGGGCAGAGTGGCTGGACGAGAGCGTGGCGCCGGAGGGGCCACCGGCAGAGCTGTGGCTCGGAGCGAGCTGTGTCCGCTGTGTCCGGAGAGGTCGAGGAGTTCGAGCTAAGATAAGTTGAGTGGATGTTGGATGGATTGCTGATGTATGGTCTTGAAGTGTGCAGGCAATATGAATAGGTATATGAAAATAGTCGATTTGACCATGGAAGCTGAACAAGTTTGGAAGATTTTCAGCCGTTGACGTTTTGACGTGGCAGAACGGCTCTTTGTTGTTGGTGAGTGTGTGGCTCATGATTCGTCACGTTTGCCACGATGTCATCAACATGATGCTTGAACAGAGCCTAGAGCCCTGCCCGAGGCCCATTGCCATGCATGACTGGAAAGGCCCTCGCATGAATTTGCCCAAGGACTGCAAGTTTGTTCAAGTCAAGAACCTAAAACAGCACAGCCACGCTGCTCCCAATCAATGGACATGTTTGAGGGTGTTGGTCTTTGGAAGGCTGTTTAGAGGTTTTAATGAACCTCTTTTTGCTACAAGGGGGTGGTGCTCGTGCAAGAAATCCATGGGCCTTGATTGGTGTGACTGACAGTGTGGCATTGGGTCCAACCACATGATTTTGCTGGATTTTGTAACCTTTAGGACGGCGGAGCCGCCATGTTAACGATACAAGACGTTCATTTCTTTTAATCCTGAACTTGGCTACTGAGTGGCTGTTTCATTTTCCACGTTCGACTAGTATACTGTAGTTTGTTCATCAGTCGATCGATCCAAGCGACTGACGATCGAGCCAAGCCGACTGTCGAATCCAACTGACTGTGATTCGTCCGTTCTTCGCCCGAGACTGGACACCGCCACGGTGGCTTATTCCAGGACTTGAGACTTTACCGTGGCCCTCCTGGGCCTCAGGGGCCACCAGGACCTCAAGGCGTGATGTGAACAGTCACAGTCAGCAAATTGGTGATCCACATTTGTTCCCATCTTTTCTAACAGAACAGGACTGAGCCGAGGAAAAGATTTTGCCACGGTGGATTATCACATGCTGGGAGATTGAGGGCAAGTTCCAAGAACTAGAGAACTATCGAAATTATCGAGCTGCCTGACTCAGATCCTCACCCAGATAACTGTCATCATAGTTTACGGTTCGCGTGTAAGTGAAGCCAAGCAAATTCCATAAGCAAACCGGTGTTACCCTGTGGTTTGTTCTTTCACCAACACATTCCGAAACCCAAAGTTCCCCAGATTGAAGATACATCATGACTCATGACCACTAAGGAGAACCCTTCCTCACCACGCCCACATCGGTCTGATCCTTCCACCATCCAGGCTACACGGGCCCAGCCGGCCCTGTGGGCCCTAAGGGCCCCCCGGGCGGTGTGCGCCGCGGCCCTCCTGGGCCGCAGGGGAGCCCTGGGCCTCATGGACCGCCTGGGGCACAGGGCCCGAAAGGACCGGTCGGAGCACGAGGTGCCTGGGCAGAAGGGGAGAGGACGGAGAGAGGTTTGCAGTGGCTTTAACTGGTTGCGACATGGACTTCCACATGGACCTTTTTTGTGACAGATCTCTCTTGGTGTTGTCGTAAGATACATGTGTATAAGACAATGATAGAGACTAAAACCCTGGTGCGAGGGGTTTAGACGGGTTTCTATAGGCCATCAAAGCGTTGCTGGGAGTTGCTCGGCGGGGACTGTCCTGCGGGATGGCCCGGAACATTTTCCAAGAGAGTGAAGATGAACGCAATGGACATGCTTGGGTGATCTTGGGTGGATGTTCTGGCCACAGTCAAGGAGTTGGAAACAAGTACGGTTGCTGTTTAAGAACTTTCAGTAATGTTCTTTGTTGCAATGATTTCTTTGGGAACATCTCTTCCCTCTCTGGCTCTTAGGACCAGCTGGGCCTGACTTTGACAGCCGCTTGGGTCTGTGGATGTCGGTCTCTTCGCGCCACAGAGTGGTTGTCGGGCTCCAGGGTGCTCCGCCTTGACCGTCACGGCCAGCCATATCATCATGCCTTCAGCTGTGGGGATGGGTCGAAACCTCGAACCCTTTGTGAGCCCCCGTAGGTCAACCGGTCTGGTGCCATGATGCACAGCCATGTCGGTGATTGTTCTGTGGCGGAGAGGTGCTGTGCCATGACTACGCTTCTCAAGAGAAGCGAGCACCCATGACTCGCCCTAGATTTCGTCGAATTTGCTGCTGCCCCTTAAGTCGGAGGAAAAGATATCTAAATTTTGCACACGAATCGTGAGTAGACCGGTGAATTGATCAATCGTGTTTTATCATATCATCAATGAAATTACACTTTTGCTATATTAATCTATAAATAGCTATTTATTTATCTATATATTTGGTATCACCATCCTTGCACTTCCTCTTTACCAGTGAAGAAAGGAGTTCCTGCTCAACAGCTCAAGGTGAGAAGCTGGGTGATGAGATGATCGATCACGCGAAAGATCTACTTCGGCAGGTGGCACCAACTCACGCACCAACCGACGGGGTCCGACGGGTGTTGACGATGCGCAGGGCAAGATGTTGATGCACTAAGGCGGTACTATGGAAATAGTTGGAACAATCTGTAGTTAGTTTGTCCCTGAGCTCTAGATCTTTTGGGAGGGGTGCAGACTTCATCTTCACCCAGAAACATCGGTTCAAACAGGGGAGGGAACGGGAGGGAACATCTATTTCATTCTATGTCTATTGAACTCTCCGTTTGACCATGTTCACGTCTTCCATCCCTCCGCTCCCGACCCGCATCGGTGGTTGCTTCTTCCTGCTGGGCTCGAGGTGGATACGGTGAACAAACAGTCGGACGAAGCGGCCGCCATGTTGGTGGAAGAAATGAGAGAGAAGCCTGTCCGAAGAATAGTGTTTATTTTTATATGTTGTCCAGGATTTCTGGAGAAGGACGAGGAAAACTCCGGTCTCCGATTGGTTGAGGGATGTCGAGGCACTTTCAGGAGTAACCGCACACCATGGGATCGATGCGGAATACTATATACAATGACTGTGTGGACACGGATCTTTTCCAACGGGGCCATGCCATGCCATTACATATATATATAATATATCTATTAATGGCCGTCAAGGGGTCATTGGAGAACACTCCGTATGATTGGGAGTAGGCAGACGGACGTGCAGAAACAAAGTTGAAGATGTGCTAGTGTCGGCATAGCACAATCCAAATTCATGTCCACATCAGTTGGAATAACGACTGGCCAGCTTGGCAGAAGCGAGAATAGGAGGGATCAGGGCATGTGTATCAAAAAGAAATTAATTACTGAATCAAAAAAAGTTATTTACGTAATCAAAAACAAATTAATTAACTAATCAAAAAATAACTAGTTTCCTTTCCCGTCTCTTGTATGCTTGCTCCTGGTCCACATGGTCGTCCTGGTCCCCTTGGTCCCCTGGTCCCCTTGGTCCCCTGGTCCCCTTGGTCCTTTGGTCCCCTTGGTCCCCTGGTCCCCTTGGTCCCTGGTCACCTCGTCGAAGGGAAGGGAAGGGAAGGAAGAAAAGAAGGGATCCAGGTAGGAGGCCGGCGCCTCGTCTGTACACGCGAAAAGTGACTCATCTGTACACGCGAATGATATACCTCGTCTGTACACGGGGATGCGCTGCTTCAAACTCACTCTCGCTCTCACTCTCACTCACTCACTCTCACTCACTCTCACTCACTCTCACTCACTCTCACTCACTGTCACTCACTCTCACTCACTCTCACGCACTCACGCACTCACGCACTCACGCACTCACTCACTCACTCACCCACTCACCCACTCACCCACTCACCCACTCACCCACTCACCCACTCACCCACTCACCCACCCACCCACCCTCCCACTCACTCACTCACTCCCTCACTCACTCCTTTGATTGCTGACCGAATCACTCGTTCCCTCACTTTCGTTCTCAGACACTCGTCACTGACTCAGTGACATGACTTACTCACTCATTCACTCGCCACCCCAACTTGACTCACCCTTTTGTGGGCAACGCAGGGCTAAAATTTAGACAGGGAAGTGGCCATGCCAAGTTGACTCACCCTTTCGTGGGCCATGCAGGGGTAAAATTTAGAGAAGGATGTTGCCATTTCAACTTGACTCACCCTTTCGTGGGCAGGGTAAAATTTAGAGAGGGAAGTGGCCAGTCCAACTTGACTCACCCTTTTGTGGGCCATGCAGAGGTAAAATTTAGAGAGGGAAGTGGCTATGCCAAGTTCACTCACCGTTTTGGTAAAATTTAGAGAAGGATGTTGCCATTTCAACTTGACTGACCCTTTTGTGGGCCATGCAGGGGTAAAATTTAGAGAAGGATGTTGCCATTTCAACTTGACTCACCCTTTGGTGAGCCACCCGGATGTTGCCATTTCAACTTGACTCACCCTTTTGTGGGCCATGCAGGGATAAAATTTGGAGAAGGATGTTGCCATTTCAACTTGACTCACCCTTTTGTGACACACAGGAAGATTTGAGCGGAAACTTGGCTTTTAAAAACTAAAGCTGCTGCTGTTCTAAAAAAGAGGTCAGAAAGCCAGGAAGAGACAGGAAAAATGATTTAATATTCTGCATTAAAGAATTGACAAAATGTATGAAATAGAATGAAATTACTCCAATAATCAGAAAAGAAAAAACCTTCAAACATTTAATCACTCACGTTAGTTCAGAATAATGTAGCGCATACCTGAAAGTGTTAGCCGTGTCTGCTCATAGGGGGAGGCGCGTCCCCCTCCCCCAACCCCCCCTGTGCCACAAGATTCCTGCCACGAATTTCGACTCTGAGCGGAAACTGCCTGTTAGCCAGGAGGCCAGGCAGGAGGAAAGAGATTAGTATACAGGCCGACGCCCAGCCCAAAGAGGGTTCGTGGTAGAATTATTATTTTTTGATTAAGTATTTAGTTCTTTTATTGATCCCCTTGAATAAGTTTTTCTTGATGCGATAAATAGTTTTTTTGATACTTCACCCGGGATCAGAGGATACCAGAGGTCTTTGATTCAACTTGTTCACTTCAAGCCAGGAGGAATGATATGGCATGATAGGACCAAGAAGGGTTTGGTGGTGTCTATATATGTTTTCCCCCGCAAGATGCACATCTGATGACTAGAGCCTGAATGGTCTGAAACAGTCAGATGAAAGACTGGGAGGGCCGATGACATTGGATCGAAAAGGTGAAAGGTCATGGCATTTAGGCGACACGCCTTGACCTGCACCCTCCCCATCGGGCTTCCTACAGAAGGGTCCAATTCGAGGACATGTTTTTTTACTTTCAAGTGTTGAGAACATAGGAGGCCGAAACGGTGCCAGTCATACCGTTGATTTGTTCTGATTTCTTTTGATGGTTAACTTCATGTATGATGTCCTCTTTACCTGCGCCTGCGCCTGTTTCTTCTCCAGCCGCCAAAGCCGTAGCCACCAGAGAGCCCGCCGACACTATTCGCTTGCCATGGCTCGCATGTCAATGCTCTCTTTGATGCTTCTCGACCACGAGAAAGTGGTGGGGTTGTCTTAGCAGGGGAGGTGATAAATCTTCTCTAAGACTCTAGACTCTCTCTCGCTCAATATATGTAGATATAAGTATATATGCATTCTTTGCCTCTCTCTGTCTCTATAAAAGAAATAAATATATATATATATATTAATATATAGATACATATTTACTTGCTTTTATTGTATCCATGTACATATATATATATACACACATGTTTCGGATCGTTCAATTTAGCAAACTGTTTTGCATTGACATTGGTCAGTTTGGACAACCCTGCACCCCGGAGCTCTTCAGAATGGGCATATTCATACTCCCGCCCGTTACAAGTTCGAAGCACATCAACATTGCAAAAACAGAAGCACCTGCACCAGGACACCCACGGCACATATTGGAATACATCATTAGCATCAATCAACAAATCTTAAGTCTTAACTAAGAGATCCCACAAACATCCCGGCGGATCTAAAACCGCGCGTGCGTTTTAGCACGCCAACTTCAGAGGTGTTGCAAATCCACTGCAAAAAACAATGGAAACGAGGGTTTGGAACCTCTTGTAAATCGGAAATTCTGTGTCCAAAACTTGGAGCAAAATTCGCTTGAAACACGAAAAAACCTGAGAAAACACACATGTTCACCGATTCGATCGGAACCTTTTCACAAAGTCGTCCAACCAGAGGATGGGAGATTCCCACAAAACCTCGAGAACAGATTCGAAACCTGAAATGAGAGGACGTGGAAAACGGGCGATCCGCAAGAGAAGAATATAAGTGAGGCACAGTGCAATGCAGAAAAACTGATTCATCCTGAGAGCCGCAACCAGCAGCAAGAAACAATTTATCCGCGCACAAACATTCCAGAACATGCCACCGCTCGAAACAGGTTTAAAAAACATGAAATGCATCGTGAAGGCAGCAATGCTCACACAGTAATGAAAACTGTTTTGCCGAGAAAAAATATTCACATGCACAGAAATATACATACATATGCAACGTCACAGGAACGTCAACATGCCCCCCCCCACCCCCACCCCCCCCCCCCCGTGCAACGTCACCAGCATATAGCACAACGTAGCATCCAACCCAGTGTGCAACGTTAACCTATATGTGTGAACGCAACGTCAAGATGCAACATAGACGCATACATATATATTCTGGGAAAGTGCACAAAACATCCAAGAAGCAAAAAACGCAAAAACGCACGTACGGTTTTAGAGCCGTTAGCACAAACATGATGCTGCGTGACTCATGACCGGCACCTTGGGAGTGCTTTGCTCCAAGAGAACCACTTGACCATCTCCAAAACGCCGGTCGGACCGGCTTCTGGTGGTTCCTTGAGGCCGGTCCTGGTACTGAGGCTCTTCGGCCTTTCGGCCCTCTTCGCCCAGCGCGCCTTCGTGGGCACCACGCCCCGAGCCCGACGCAGCGTGCTGCCGCGGCGCGCGGAGGGCGAGGAGGGTGAGGAGTATGTGGCGGCGGCCGGGGACCGTGGCTCGATGTGGATGTGGATGGATGGATCGAGGGGAAGTCAGCGGTTTTCTTTGCAACGTACGAGGACCGGAGTTCCTGACAGTTCTGAATCCTTTTCAGTGTTTATTTTTCTTTTGCCGGTTGCTCACGTGATTTGCGGAGTACAGGACTTGGCAAGGCTTTGGCAGCGACCACGTTTCGTTTGCAAGATGGGGTGCGATGTTGTTTTTACCCACTGCATGCAACAAGTCCAACACAAGCCTCACTTTTTTGTTGAGGCCCTGTTTTAGACGGTTTTGTAAATCACCATCCACTGGGCCACTGGGCCGAGATTAGCAAATGAATGCCAATCCGATTCCGGAATGATTATTTTCAGTCAGGACAGTGCCGGGGAGACCGATTTTGTTCTTTTGGAGGGCGAGGTGCAGTGGCTTGTAGCCTGCTGCTTCCAGGTGAGCTAGTCTACGAATCTAGTAGCAAGTCACCCCCCGCCATCTTGGGCCGAAGATAGTTGCATGAAGGCCTAGCAGGTGTTTCCACCAAATATATAATGCATTGTATTGCTTTGTGCTGCTGGCGAATGAGATGCACACATCAGGCCTCCGAAGTGATATAACTACATTTTTTAATGGACCACCCAGCCTCAGTCGCCTTTTGATGACACTTACCAAGCATCAGTGCACCAAGGTGGCTTGTATAAACATAACTTATACATGATTCATGTGTCTTTATGTTTGTTAATCCCATTTTGCAAGGACTATTAATACTATGCATTGAAGTGGGTGCCCCCACCCTCGTGGCAGGCCATGTCCAACAATTTGGTTTGAATATGTGCTGGAGACCCCAGAACATCTAAGAATGATGGACACCGATGGCAGTGGGAACAGTGGAGAACCCCAGTCGTTGGTCAGATTTGTATGCTTTTGTGTTTATATGATGTGTCTCAAGCTTGGGAATCTGTGAGACAAATTCCAGATACTGAGGTTCGTCCCACAACCACTGGAGTAAGGCTTCAACGTTGGATTCTACCAAACATAGTCATCCACCAGCCCTCACTAGCGAACCAAGTGGGTAGATTTATAGAGGTCTAGAGGTCTAGAGAGAGAGAGAGAGTGAGTGAGTGAGTGAGTGTGTGTGTGTGTGTTTGTTTTGATATCACTTCTTTACGTTCTTTATCCGCTCATTGTTTGGTATGCATGCTTTGTATATATACTTAATTATTTTTGTGTGTACACACATATAATATATATATATATATGTGTGTATTTTCATGTGCATAACGCCGGCAGTGGATCATTGCAGGATCTGAAACATTCACCAAACATTGAAACCCACCCAGCCCAGCCTCGCGAACAGCCCCAGCCCTGGCCTCCCCAGCCCGCTCGAAACCTCCTTTCTGCCCCCCTTCTCGACGCGGTGTCTTCGGGTCGGTCGACCCGAGGTTTGAAGCTCAAGGTCCTCTCACCGGAGGGCGATGGCATCACGGTGGCCTGCTCGGAGGTGATTTTGCCCTCGGCCACCGGGCAGCTGGGTGGCTGGGCAGAAGGGAAGGGACCAGCCAAAGTGCAGCTCTTATAGAGACCAAGAAGAGGTGGGAGGAGGTTGATGCAGGTTGATACCTTCACTTTTGGGATCAAGAAAAGTGGATGGGATGGACTGATGGACCTGCCGGAGTTCACTACTTGGAAGATGATCGCCCTTTTGTTGGGGTGGTTTGACGGTTTCTATGTTAGTTTTGAGGGATAATGATGAAGGTAAGATGCCAGGCAAGGTGGATAGCACAACGGCAGGATTTGCGAAATCGGCACTAACTTTTCACATTTGCCAATCGCAAAGAGTGTGTTTTCCTCGTTGGCTTGCACCAGATACACATGGGGCTGTGTTTGGTGCAGCACCAGGTAGTCCTTCAAAAAGCAGAAAAGCACATGCCCCTTTGGAGGGGTCGGACCGGGTTTGGGGTCTAAAATTGGTAGGTTTTGAGGGACCTGTCGGGCGTCTTTCACGGAGCGGACCTGGGTGTGAGGCATCTTGGCCAACCACGCGCCCATGATGTCGGCCTTGGACACCGGCGTGCTGCGATACAAGGAGGCGAGGAGAGGTTAGACCCACGGAGGGGCGGGCTTGCGAGGCTCTGCGAGGAGAGCAGTAGGCAGTGGCTTCCGCAAGGGTCAACGAGTCAACGATTTTGGATGAGTTTAGCATGTGGAGAAGTAAGTCACCAATTAGCGTGGGCTGACTTTGAGAGAGAGGCAGAGACAGAGACAGAGAGGGAGGGAGGGAGCGAGGGAGGGAGACATGATAGATAATTACAGAAGACATGAACTTCGCTTGGGTTGCGTGAAGAACCTTTGCCTCAAGTTTCTCCGTTCCTATTCCGTTCCTGTATTTAAAGGCCATCCAAAGCGACGTGTTGCATCGCGTTTGGCGAACATCGCCCTATCAAGGATGGGGCCTGGAAGCCCGTGGTGGTCTTGGGTGGCTTTGCCACGGTGGACTCCAACCAGCTCTCAGCTCCTGAGTTCGCAGTGGCGTTCCACGGTTGGTTGGTCGTCAAAACATGCCGGTTTGCATTGTAAAGGAAAGACCTACACGACTCCACACCTGACTGCAGAGTTCCGACTTGGGCAACCTTGGGGTTCTTGGGCCGACTGACGTGCCGAGTTTCCCGGCAGAAGTCAGGGTTTGTACACGGTTCCTTGCCGGAAGCTGCTCCATTATGCTCCATTGACATCCATTGACATAGAGATTTACACATATATATATATATACACATACATACATACATATATATATATACGTTATAACAATATCATATATATTACACAATACATTGTTTTAAAGGTTCTAGTTCTGTTTGCTCTATGCAGGCTAGTGATTTGCTGAGTAAGCTGTCAGTTAAAGTCTTTTTGATCAGTTTGCTGCTCACACTCTGCAGAAAAAAGCTCCACACCCTGAAGCTCCACAGAGCCCAATTCGTTGTTGACTTTCTCTGAAAGACTTTGCTACGCAGCTCCCAGTGAATTACCTCGGTCAGCTTCCGACGCTGCGTCGGTCAACCGAGGTCTTGGTGAATGACTTTGAGAAGGCCGATGAGATCGATGTGAAAGACGCCCAGAAGGAGCTGGCGCCTCGTCTGGCTCGTCTCCTTGTTTCCGGAGAGGGGGATGCCCTGGGCGGTGGTGCCGGGTTGCGGCAGCTCGGATGGCCTGGACGGCAACCAGCCTGATTGCAATGAGGATTGGGGGATTTTGCGGCCATTCCTTGACATGTTAGCTGTAAGTCGTAGTTGGAGTGGGTGAGGTGAGGATCAGTGAGAATTGGATGTGTACAGAAAAAACTGGTGAGGCAAGCACACTTTCTTGCTGTCATGCATGTCCGAATTCAATTGAAAGGTTATATTGGTTGTTCGCTGGTCGCATTGCGTGGAGTGTCGACCAAGTATAGACTATAGTATAGCAGCCTATAGCCTATAGCGCAACCCTTCGACCATTTTTCTAGGAGTACTGTGGTTGGGTGTGTGGAATTGGTCCGACGGCTGAGGGAAGAGGTGGCAAGAAGACACGCAGGTTAGCGGTTAGTGGGTACAATCCCATTTGAAGTGTATGTGTGTGTGCGGTATGGATTCTTGCTATTTTTTGCTAAGCCCTGACAATTGGGGCATTCTGCCCAAGCCATGGAAGAAACCGCTCTGCCTCGTTTGTCTAAGGACTCAGCCACTTCTATGATGGAGAAAGCTGAGACCAAGAAGGACTGTGCATGTCGGTGCAATTCCGTACATGTAGTGGAAGGGATTGTCATGGAGTTCCTTTTTTGTTTGACCACATCCTGAAGCTGTGCGACATGTCACATCCGCTTTGGAGCATGTCTGACCGCCGCGGGAGCCGATGGGAGCCGCGGGGATGCTGGGGACTGCAGATGGAAACACCCTCGATGGGGCGCTTCCTTGTTGGAGTACCGGGCGACGGCCGTTTCCTCGATCGTACGACGGAGGAGGACACGTTGAGAAAAGTGAAGTATGAGACGGTGAGAAAGAGATTTTTACTACTGAGCTTCCCAAAGAGGGGAGTGTAGGTGATTCATCATATCTTGATGATTTCCAATTTTGGCCAACAGATCTAGCAGTATCTAGCAGAACTTTTGCCATTATGAGCTGTGTGAGAATCCCTGACTGGACCGGACAGCAGGACAAGCTGGAGGCCACTTCCAAGGTGAAGAAGGCAGATTCAAACCTGGAAGGAGGGGAAATTCAAGGAAATGGACTTTGAGCCCATCAGATGAACTCATCTGTATATATATATACAATATATATATATACATATATATATATATATATATTTGATGCTTTATAACTGAAACTGGATCAGCTCGCCATGAGTTTCACCACAAGATCTCTCACAATCTACCCTATACACAATATGCCCTCATATTTCAGTAGTTGTGAATGCCAAAAGCCAAGTGAGTTGTTTGGAGGCACCTAAGGTTGCCTCCACTGAAGGGGCATCAGGACAGTACAAGACTTTGAGGTCAATGTGGTAAAGTCTGCACCAAGTTCGTGAAGTCTTGGGTGGTTCTGTCTTGGGCGACCTCACCTACTCTCCATCTTCAACCCCGACTTCAGACCTCAAGCGCTTGTGCCGCCCTCCGCGGCAGGCGGCGGCGAGGCTGCAGGCGGCGATGTTCACCTCCAAGAAGTGATCGAGCGGAGCGGAGAGGGACACGTCAGCCGCACGGGGGCCGGCCGCATCCAACGAAGGCCACCGAACACTTCTATGCTGCACCTAACAGCGTTGAAGCCTTTGTTGAAACAGACACCAGCAGGCTCGTAGTTGGAGGTAATGAGTTCCAAGCGTGCCTTTTCGTTTGTTTTGTTATTTTTTTACGTGTTTGCTCAGGGGAGTTGCACACGGTCATGCCACGTGCCAAATGACAAGCACTCTCATCACAGCTAGGCAGCGTCTCGACACTAATTCTGGTTTCATATGCGTGATCCTGATGCATATGAAAACGTGTTCTGTTTTTTCTCGGGGGTCTATCATGAATCATGGCCTATCAGGATTATCAGGATTCTGAGCAGAACCTGGAGCGATGTCGGGTAAAGACCATGTATAGTCAGAGAATCACTTTTCTGAGGGTTTGGTCCAACCAGAACTTGTGGTGTAGGTTTCTACGCATTCGATGATGCTACCACCATTCTGTCTTAAGTCACGGAGGATGTGTTCACCTTTTGGCTACTCTATTGACCAGCGTTTCACCTTCAAGATGGTTTTTGAGCGATTTCTCCGTGTGGAACAAAGGACGTCCGCAAGCGCTTGGCTTTCGTCCGTGTGGGAATCGAGAATCGAGACCGCGATGACGGTCGTAGACTTAAATTGATGGATGTGCAGAAGTTTCTCAGGGATCAGATCGTCTATTTGGGTTAACGTCGTGCGTACGCACGTGGCGCGTTTGCATATGCTAGCAAGCGCAGAATCATGCTCATAATACATCGTACTGTGCCTGAGTACATTCTTTTTGAGAACTGCTAGCCTCGTCACCTGTAGCGATGGTGGCCACCAATGCTTTGCCAGATACGGGCAACTTCGTGAAACCGGCCTCGAGGTGAGTTCGACCGATGCAAGAGGTGAGAAGAAAGGACCCTTACAGCCCCATTGGGAACAACTGGCCAAAATGCCACCCTTTGGGGCAAAGCCTCATGTATGTATATATACCGTAGATATATATATAAAGCCTTATAGATTAATTATACAGTACATCTTATCTATACAATGACATACATATCACTCACGTCGCAAATTGCGCTGAGAGCCTTGAAGGATCTTGAAGGGGTACAACGAACCAGGCGTTCCCGCGTTCCCACCTTTGTTAAACGTGTCTTTTTCGCGTTGAGACCGATGCCTTCCGGCCCCAACGGTCTCTCCAGGCTCTCGAACCGCCACGGGTCTCGAACCAGCTAAGCTGGGGGGGCTCCAAGAGAGCCACAGCCTGACTCTCGGACTCCAAGAGAGCCACAGCTTCTCCTCATTCGATCCCTCAGGATCGAGAAGCAGTTGGGCTTGGAAGACAAGGAGAACTGGATCACCGCCGACGAACTGCAGCAGTTCCTTGCAACTGAAACGTTCTGGGTGTGTAGGCTTGGAGGGATTTGTAGAAATGTGTCCCTCCCTCTGCCAGGATGAAGAAGACTAAGTGTGTAGAAAAGTCACATCATCATGAGCTGTTCTAATTGCAAGACCTTGATGCTCCTGCCCTGTTTGGGTCTTCATGAGCCACGATGTCACTTCTAGGTTTGCACCAAGTGCAGATTGGTGTGGGAAATGCTCCTTTTTTCCGTTCACAGGTGGCACTTCTTTTGATCAGCGTCTATTTTTCCGTGGGACTTTAGAAACGCAGCCAGGGAGACAGAGGGGCAGTCAAAGGCCAAGACCAGTCCGAAGAGCCACTGAGGATCTCAGCCTTGGCCGATGACATGACCAAGCAGCTGAACTCCTATTCAGGAGGGGTCCGCTGTCGAGCAGCTGAACTCCATGATCTCTTTGACATGGACCTCAAACCCTTGAGCCCTTAAAATGACATGGGGAACTGTTGAAAAAAAAAACATGTCTTCAAAGCAAAATCGATCAGTGGCAATTCTTTTGCTTGGCCAGTTCACTTGTGGACGGCCGATCGGTTCCTGTCACGAGAGGGACCCTGTGGACGGGCGGCGGCGTAGGCAGTTCGGTCCAATCGATCGGTGAAGAGACCCTTTCTCCGTGAACTTCGAAGGACACCTGGATCATGCACAGAGTGGCCTGGCACAGAAGGCGCAGAGTCAAGAGGCGACATCTGCAGACCGTCATTTTTTTGAGTCCTACTTGGCCCTCAGGATGACCCCAGGTAGGAGAACTGACAAAATGCAGTAGTAGTAGTAGTAGTAGTAGTAGTTACGTCACGTTTGTATAACAGTGCGTCAAGATTGGTCAAGCAATGTGATTAGAGCACAGGTTCTAGTGAAACGGGAACGGCCGTGTTCGTAGCTCGAACCTGTTCCTCCAAGTGCAGGTGCCTGACCAGGGCAACTGGGTTCGCTGAATGTTTTTTGGTTGGCAACCATCCAGTCGTTGGTGTTCTCTTCCTTGTTGGCTGCAAGCGAAAACACCGAGCAGTCCCATGCATATGCTTGGAAGAGGGTTTGAGAACATCGGGCACCACGACTGATCCAGAAGTTCTCTCCCTGGAGACAGTGTGGGACAGGGACATGATCTGGGGACATATGGGACCACTAGATGGAAGGGTGTCCCTGTCTCCATAAACGGCCTGGGACACACCGCCGCGCCTTTCCGATATGCCTTCAGGGCCTTTAGGCCCCTTCCATCGCAGGCCGCCATGCGTGAGTTGGTGGAGACAAGACAGCGACAGGAGGCGGGCACGGCGGGAAGACTTGCACATTTGCTGGGTTTTCTTCGGCAAGAGAAGTGGAACCGGCACCCTCGCCTCCAAGCACAAGCAATGTAGATAAAGACTCCCGTTGTTTCATGCATTCTGCATTCCCTTGAGACTTGGGGTGATAGGGCAACTTAGGGGAGGGTCCAATACGAGGCTTTTGAATGTGCCAGATTGGGAGAAGCATGCCTTCAGCGTGGAACCCCCGGATGTGTCATACTGATACACATAGATACACAACAACATTGCTCACAAAAACGCCCACCATGTTCCCACTATGCACAGAGAAACAGCGAGTTGACAGCCGGTTCCGAATTTGCGAGGCCTTTATGCAGCAGACGTTGGGGCATGGTGACTTTCATCCCGAGCCTCGGGAGTGCCCCGTGTGGGAGTTCTGGGAGGACACAGTTTGCAGGTTTGCAGTTTTTTTGAGTTCTATATGTTATTTTTGTTTGGTGACACATTTGTACGGAAAACCACCAAGCTGTTGCATGCTGTTGCAGGTGGTTTGGGGTTCCCTTCTGTTGTGTCGCAGAGCTATAATAGTTATATATAATTATATGTAATATGATGTAATTATGATATACTACCGTTATACACTGTCCCTGCAGGTGACCCTTGACTAGGTCCGACGACCCTTGTTCCAGGTGCTTCGGTGCGCCTTTCGCACCGGAATTTCAGTGAGGTCATGAACGAAACATAGATGAAACCTCTAGGTGCTCTGCCTGGACCTCATGTTTCTGCCATTTGGGAGGTCCAGACTCAGCTCAGGAACAGTATATGGCACAGGCCGCACAACAAGGATATCACGGATACCAGGGATATCCTCAAGGCCTGGATTCAAATGACTCATTTGGAGGTTGCTAAATTTCAAGATGATGATGACTGGGTGAACTTCCATTTATGTTTTTTTCCTGCTTGGACCTAGGTTCAGATCACAATGTATACATTACATATATTATATATTGTTTTTTGCTTAAAGATGTGGAGCCTGAGGCCTGGCCCACTCTTCAGGGCCTCTTGGTGCATCCGTTTACAGTTGGGGTGGATCTCGGGGTCCCCACTGAGACCAACCACATGTCTGACAGAAACAGGACATGCCATGAGCACTTTGTCAAACAAAGATGAAGCTGGTGCCCCAGGTAGAAGGTGATTTTTCCTTGGCTGTGAGGGATAAATCATATCAAGTTCCATCAATAGCAATGGAATTCCACTCCACTTCTTCTTTCTTTTTGTTCAGTCTTTCATTATGTCTTTCAGAATTTCTGGCGTTTGTGTTTTTTCTTTCATCCGTTTTGCTCTCTTTTTCAGGTTCCACATGTCCACCTCCGCTGGATCAATTCTATAGTGCCTTCCGTATGCTTGCATCGCTGTCACAGCGATGTCTCCTTTGATCCAAGTGAGATGGGAGGAAACTCATTGAACTCATGCGGGCTCACCCAATGGAACCTGTCAATGCAGTCAGTGAACCCCCCCTTCCCACAAAAGAAAGGTCGAAGACATTTAGGGGAATCAGATGTTCGTGAAGGTGCTCCTATTTTCTTGACTAAGGGCCTATGTTCCCTGTCATGTCTAATAATGTAAACACCTGTTTATTTCATGACTGATTACTTTTTCGCCCGCAGCTATGTGCCAGGCCCACCAGCTATGTATGGCATGAACCCGCAACAGATGCCGCAAGATCGACAGGACACGAGTAGTAGATCGAGTGTTTTCCTCAGGCTGAGTGTCTTCGCTGAGGCTTTTCGATGCTTTCTCCAAGGATCTTTGGGTACAATGTACCGGTGTCCGTGCCGTGTTGGAACTGGTCTCGAAACCGTGTCGGACACCTCCAACGTTTGGTTCCAGGAATTCGCTGCTACATTGCTTTCACTGTTACATTGTATAGTGTAATGGCAAGTCAAGCGGGATTCACTGCATTGGGCACAGGTTGAGCGCCATGACTCCATGACTCCACGTTATGAACAAACAAAGGAGAAGCGGCGTTCACATGTTGAGCGCCATTCCTGTGGGTCAGATAGGAGGTTAGCCGCTCGGTTCGCCTTAGGTTAGTGCCGGTTAGTGCAGTCTGAGTGTCGTGGGACAGCTGTTATCGGCAGCTTCTCTCTGCAGAGAGAGAGAGAGGAGAGATTTGTGCCTGCTGTTTGTAGTTAATTGTGTTCGGTCTTCTTGCTGTCGTCCTTCCCGTTCACATTCGTTCACCCACCATTTGGGCCCCTTGACTGTCATTCACCTTCCAGGCCTTTCCAGCGGTTACCAATGACCTACAGCAAATAAGAAATGCCAAGAACCGGAAGGACTTTATCATTCACCATGTAATTTAATGTGATATTTCTCTGCTATAACTAAATGGTGAATATGATAGAAAAAAACATAAGTGAACCAGTCTATTTGTCCATTCTATCTTTCAGAAGTGAACGGTAAGACTAAGACTAAGAGATCAAGAGGTAGAACTCTCAAGGTGAAAGATAGAATGATGAACACCGAGAGCTTGAACCAGCATGACGGTGTGGAGTTGTATAGGCTTTTGCTTTGGCATATTCCCGCCAAATGCCACTGTGGGTGTTTTCTTTTTGAGTGCAATCAACAGGGGGTATCAAGGCTTCAGCTTCCAAGACCAACAACTTTCAGGTTGAAGACCTCCAAACTTCTATCTAGACATGGCTATTCCCATGGTGACCTGGCGAGAGTACCCAGCCAAGATGGGGGGCCAACTGCATGCAGGAGAGGAAGAGTGGAACTGGACCGATGGCGAGTGTGAGTCTTGCAGGTCTCGCCCTGCGCGCCATGCTGTGGCTTCAGTAGATCCAACAGTTCTTTACCTCTTAACTGCTTGGTTGAAGTACACTGAAGTTGCCTAGTTATGAGCCTGCTTGGTTGAAGTCCAACAGTTTTTACATGTTTTAACCAGTTAGATTCAACTGCTTGTTTGGTGAAGTTATGTGAAGTTGGAAGTTGGCTCAGCTAGGGTTTGACGTGATGCAAGAAGACCCAGGCCGCAGGCCAAAGGTGCAAGTGGTCTCACAGTGCCGACCGTTGAATCTGCCCGGTGAAAAGTCCTGACCAACTGCAAAGAGACTCAGGGAGTTGGACTGACAAGAGCAAGGAGTTGGACTGACAAGAGCAAGATCGCAATGCAGACCTGTGAAGACATGCAAATCTTATGTTTGTGCATGTAACTGTTATTATGCGGGGAATTATTGAAAGAACACTGAAGAGATCGTAAAGGTTTCGGATGGTTTCGGTGTTTACCTGAATCCAGGACCCCTTGGCTCCAGGGCCAGGGCAACAAAACCACCTTTCTATTGTGTACCTGTACCTGTGGGGCCTGTGCTTGTCCTCAGGCGCCAAATACGAGACGGGCGGCAAGATCACTCTTCACAACGACGCCCTGAGGTGGGTCCCTTGAGTCGAAACGGGAATCACCGGTGAGAAGACCGGTGAGATCGAAGGGTTTGCTTTGATAGACAGATCGTTGGAAACGAGAACATCCACTCGTAATGGATTCGGACTATGATTGGGCACTCACTTTGCCTGCTGGAAAAACGTGTTGCATCCATTTGTTCGATTGTTTGGTTCAAGTTCTGTGCGACAAGCAGCCAACAGTCAACAGGACCACATGGTTTGCAAGTGTTGGGCGATTCACGATTCGCTCACGAAGGCTTTAGGCTTGTGTTACTAGGGGACGCAGAACACACACCCTGGCAAGGTTTTCGGGGACAAGAGATCCACAAGAAGCGATACATCACAATTCCCAAACATTAGGAAACGATATATATATAGTGTATAGAATAAGAAAACCTATGAACACCTCAAAAAAACGTGCCGATTTAAAATACGCAGCCGCAGAGAAAGTTCGGCTGAACCTGCCGAACCTCAATATGGTGATCTCAAAATTCTCAAACGACGTCATTGACCACGCGTTTCTGGCCAAATTGCACTGTTCAGATAGGTGCACAACACCCGCTCTGCTAAGAATCGAAGAAGCGGCACAAGCGGCCAGATTGGGAGTCTTGAGAGTCTTGACGGCCTTCACTGTATGATGTCATTGACGCATCCTGACCATCAACAGCATTGTCTTCAATCATCTTATATATATAATTATATATATATATACATAATACATACGCATGTAATCATATACATTATTACTTATTGACTTATTGTTGACACAGAGAGAGAGAGAGAGAGGGAGAGAGAGAGAGAGAGGAGAGAGAGAGAGAGAGAGATAGTTATATAGATATGCACTGACTGATTCTGAAATATATTCATGTATCAACAAGCCAACACGCTGTTTCACTCCTTTTCGACCTTCTTTTTCGGTGCAGCCTAAGCGGGCCCTGCTGTCACCGCAGGTGGTGCGGCCGGAGGAGGCGAGTGAGCGGTTTCCAGAGGGCACGACCGTGTCACCTGGCGAGAGGAAAGCGCCGGGCCTGGCTTGAAAGAACTTGTCTTAGGATTTTGGGGGTTCAGAATATTTTTCAGGGTCATGATGGGGTCGTTTGCAAATCGACCCAGAAGTAAAGTCATGGAAATGGTGAAGGTTGCAGAGACACATTCTGAGGATTGTTGAATGCTTTGCGTCCAGCTGCGCCCTGCAGAGATTCGCAGTGGATTTGGTGTCCCGGCTCTTGGAACTTCCCTCTCAGATGGGACCACAAACGCCATGTGAATGTGTGATGTAGAGTCTTTACCACTAAGGCCATGTTGGGGCTTCATTTGTGTGCGTGTGTGTGTTCCAAAATTCTACAATATAACAGATTTGAACACATACATTCATTAACATACTTGAAAAGATGTTTTTTTTGTCCTCGTGTCCTTTACAGTCCAAATAGCCCGGCTGGGCCTCGAGTTGCGATGGAGAGGGGCCCAGTACTATGGCCCACTCGTCGGGCCTCGGTGGGTTGCGTGTTTGACCGAGGTATCGGAAGGTGGCTTTGATCTACTACTTGACCAAGGAAGGGGCCGAACTCCAGAAATCCGGCCCCGGCGTCGCTCCCCAGTCGGCGATTCTTGGGGCGGACCTCCACGAAGAATCGCGAGGAGGACGAGTCATGTAGAGACAGAACAATACATGAATTAAACTTCCCATATGAAGAGGTGTCTTTGTTCAATGGCGGGGGTTATTGCTCAAGAGTTTGCATTAGGAATCGGAGGCCGAGCTGGCCTTTGGTGACAGCTTGGTTCTTTAAACCACGGATGTGGTTCACTGACGTTGACCAACCTGATGACCTAAGATTTGCAAAGTCCAACAAAGCTTGCAGGTGGTGGCCCTTAGAATTAGAGGGCCTGTCTCTTTGGGACAGCTGTGGGTCAGCTATATCTTGCAGAGGGAGAGAGGTGGTGACCGATGGAGCCACGTCCAACCGTTTCGGCGTTTCGGTTCTCAATGTTGGAAGGGTCAGCGATGTACTGGCATATGCCCCCAGTTTTGCCGGTAGGGGAGAATCATGAAGAGTCTACGGATATGAAGTCGTAATGGTTTGTTTTTGATAAACTACGTCACACGTGTTTTGCAACTGACCTCAGCCACCCCAAGCACCTGAACTCTTTTCAAGCCTGCAAGACACAGCTTCACACAAACACCTAGATCCCAAACATCCTTGCTTTGCCGCAAAAAACCTGCCTTAACATGCCTTTATCATAAATATTCATACATGCATGTTCATGCTTTCCCAACTCCCCATGGAGTTTCTCCCTCAGTTCTTCCTCCTGCTCTTTTTGGCTCCAGCCGACGCGTGCGGCACGTGTCAAACGTCCCGGGCCGCCTGGTGTCAACACCCCGCGGCGGGGGCCAATGGCCATGGGGCGCTTCAATGACCTCATGGCGGAGGCGAGGCGTGTTCGGTTTCGTGGGGTTCGTTGCACCTCGTGGAGTGGCGTGGAGTGGAGGTTGTGAGCACAGAGCACGGAACACCCCTGTTAACCCTGGCTGAAGAATGCAACTTCTTCGAAGAATGATAGCTTTTGAGCAATCCCAGATGATTATTTTCGGGGGAAATGCAGTGAGATACAAATCCGAGATATGGTTGGCAGGCAGGTTTGTATTGACACGAATGGACCTGGTAGCGTAGATTGATGCCTTTGTCTTCTTCCGGGGACCTTTGCCATCCATGGTCGTCCACCCATCTTGGGATCCCATGACAAGACGGGAGGGGAGTGTGAGGTACATGGTGCTGGTCAGAGAGGTCACAAGAAGTTGCCTAGGTACAAGGGCTCCCCCAAAATATAGACCATATCAATCCAATCTTTACATTACATGCATGGAGAGGCAGAACGCACACTTACTTTATCTTACTTTTCGGATTGCGATTGCATCGGCATCGGCATGTGTTCGCGGAGAGTCTTCTGGGCGTTGCTGGGATGCCGCGGGTTCATGCAGATGTCGAAGCGCACAGAATGCGCTGGATAGAAGTTAGTTAATCAAAGGACTTTTGAAAAAACTCCTGGGAGGTCATATGATATTTTTTGCTATGGGCAAATCACGGGAAAAAGAACACTGTCTTGAGTGGCTACATGCGTTTCCTTCAGTTGTTTGCGGAGAGGAGAGCATGATGGTGAATGTTTATCAAACCAAAGAGTGAACATGATTGATTGTGCGGGCAGAACGCCAGAGCAACATAAACTGCCAACACACATGTGAAGGCTCGAAGGCTCGCTTTGGTCGAGCACCTTCGAGCACCCTCCATCACAACACACACAGACAGGACGACATAGACCCACGCAACGGCACGTGATCGCACGTGCACCACTGTTGCCGCTGATCAAATGGCATCGTCTAAAGCCGCATTCTTCCTCTACCTGGGCATCGTACAGGCGCGGACGCCGGTAGGAACCCACGTCCATGTAGGGACCTGGGGGACCAGGGTCACACCTTCAAGAGTCATCCCCTACCTTTTCGTGTGTCGAGTCAGACTGGCTTTACTTGTAGGCTTGTAGGGTGCTTCTTTTGCAAAACCCTGCTGGGCTTCATCCGGGTCAACAGGGTCAGGCCGCCAGCATTTGCACGAAAAGGCAGACTAACAAAAAGGGCTGATGCGATGGCACCGTGTGATCCAGCGATGTCAATGGTCAAGTGGTTGGCTGAGAAAACAAGAGTCCCGGCACCCATGATCCATTGAACTATTGGAAGATATATTATTTAAATATATATAGTTTGGCTTCGGTGTATGAAGGCGAGTAATTACCACTTTCTTGGCCTCACCTGGTTTCATCATGGTGTCAGGTTTGTGGCATATCAAAACCTCAGGGTGACTCATGGTGCGATAGCAGCTCATTGCCATTCAGTATACAAATCAAGTAGGGCAGTGTGGGTAGCCCTTGCCCCCACATACCCCTGAAGCCAAGTAAACCACCCGGAGTGAGTGACGACGGACAAAAAAGAAGTCAGGGGCTCGCTTGTGACGTTTCGGACTCGTCCGACAGCGCATCAGGGGTCATGCTTCCTCGCCATCTTGCTGCAACTTTTGGGATTTAACGTCTCCCATGGATGGGTGGCTGGGCATCATGGCCGTACGCAGGGTTTGGCTTGGGTCGATTTGAGATGAGTTGAGGGTCGAATTCCGATCTCCGAACAGGGCCTGCACGGACATGTCATATCCTTTAGCAAGTCTGATTGTTGGAAAAAACATATATATATATATAATATATTTGATTTATGTATGTATATATGTACTGGATTGTACTGTTAATCAATCATTTTGAAATCATGGTTGTTAATGATGCTATGTTGAGCCTCAAGAGACTCGAAAGTAAATCAAGCAGCTTGGCTCTCAAAGGCCCAGACCCATTTGTCCTACCCCCACCTGTCCAGCCCTCTCATCCAGGTGGCTGCGCGCATGCTGCAGATTTTGCAGGTGAAGTTTGGTACTGCCCTTGCAGCACAACAGGTGGGAACCCTCGGTTCTCCGGCCAACGGATCGAAGGATCGGATTTGGGATCGGCGAAGACATGCAAGGGAAGGATCTCCAATAGCCTCTGACTCACCAACATGGAAGTGGAAACCACCTGTTTGTAGAGGAGAATCGTCATCCGGAGTGGCACACTGATGCGATGTGACACGGCACCGTACGGGTGCTAGATTCATGCGCAAACATGCAGGACTTAAGTGGTAGCTCACCAAGAATGTATTGGACACCGTTTCTGTATGCTTCTATTTATTTGGGGATCACTATAAGTGTATGCGTTCTCACCTGACTTGGAGTTGGTGGCATTTCGTCATTGTATGAAGATCAACCCGAGG
Organism: Durusdinium trenchii; assembly: GCA_963970005.1. NCBI lineage: Eukaryota > Dinophyceae > Suessiales > Symbiodiniaceae > Durusdinium > Durusdinium trenchii. The sequence goes on along the minus strand of CAXAMN010003669.1, from coordinate 992,727 downwards.
TCGACCACGGGTGGACATATTTCTTGGTAGTAAAGACATGTAAAGACTAAGAAGGCACTTTGCAGGGCATTGCATTTGACTGCTAATGACCCACAGGCACTGAGTGGTTGCGGCATTGTGAAGCACACAACGCGCTAACATGTTTGATTATCGTGGTAACTGGTCGGCATCCTGTAGAGTCGTCGTATTGGAGTACCTGATCGTACCTGTGCTGAAGCATACATTCGCCATTTCCCGTGACTCACAGTGACTCAAATATTAAACTGGCCAATAGGAAGCAGATGTCCAGGTGCCTCAGCAATCAGTTAATGTAGACTCTTGATCAATCCCCCCATTTGAATTGAACATCCTCTTCAAAGGGGGGTTTAGTAATCAAGAGTCTACATTCAGTTGTTACAGCCGAGAGTGCGAAGGTTTGTGCGCCATGGGGCCCATGGATCGGCGGAACCCCCACCCACCGAGGAGACATGTCGCATGAAAGGAGAGAAGATGCTGGTACAAGGAATTGACTTGCAGCATACTCACAGTCGCGCGCACCGGGAATGAGAGACACTTTAACTACACTGGCAGTTTCACACCCGAGTGTTGACAGGTCATGGACAACGGACGCCCCGTGGTCTACCTCAGCAATCACAGGACACCGTGGTCCGGGACGTTTTGACACGTTCCTGTGGGACGGAGAACGTGTGTGCGAACTTGCGTCGGGGGCCTGTCCTGTTCGACTGGAATTCTGGGTGCGGGAGTAACCTATAAAGACCATAAAGCTGGAGGCCAAACTTTGGTGATTGTTGCATGGTGGCAAATGAACGTTTGATATAGCTCGCCAACATTTTGCATGGTCCGCTTGATCTTCTCTTTGCACCGTTCATCTTGCACCCCACGGTGCACCCGCACGAGTGCTTCGTAGGAGCTGGGGCGACTTCTGGACTGATGCCGCCTTGCTGGCTGGACGGCGGGTGCCGCGGGGGTTGTGGACGCCGTCACGGCATCGCGGCTCCGACTTCGGTTTTAGGGAAGTTTGATCAGCAGAAAGCAAAGAAGGAGCAGATGAAGAGACTAAAGGCATGACTTTTAGGCATTATAGATTAGATTTAGTAATAGGGATTGGAATTTCCTCCACAGAATCGCGCCGGGGTTGGGACCCCTGAAAAGCGATTGTTTAAAAACATGATGTTTCTTGGTTAGCATGGAGGCTTCTAAGTGGCAAAGTGGAAGTTTCTCGCTTTTATAGGAAATAACTTTTTTGTAGAAGATCGATTCTATAGAGGTGTCTAAGCTGGTTCGCGATGTGACTCTTGGTACCTCACGCGATGTTATGTGACTCTTGTTAGCGTTATTGTGCATCTCAGGGACTGCAATTCAGGGGCCTTGGGGACCACCTTTGGACACTCTACAATCACAGCCCCTGTGCCTGTCCATCAAAACGTTTGTTTTCAGTTCAAATTTATAGGGTCCTTCCAACAGGTGAATCGATGCCTTCCTGGAAGGGGCATTTTTATGTGTGGCTCCAGTACTTAGACTCTTTTCCTATATCAATCGCAATTTTATAGAGTCAAACAGCGATCATTTTTGGGGGGGAGCTTGGTCCCAGCATTGTAGCACTATAAAATCGCTACCCGCCCCCCACCTACCCACTTAATTCCAACGGTGATATTTAGTATCTATAGCCATGCGTTTTCACAAACACCTCTTTTCCGTTGTTCATGGCATTGGTGCAGATGTATGCGACCCCGCTTGTGTTGTGCGCTTGCGCATGTGGTGTCCTGCCAAGGGGGTGCACCCCCATGAGTCGAGCGAACGAATCACCTCCTGAGTCGATCCTCGCGAACCGTTCGATCGACTACATGGGTGGGGTGTGCGGCGTGCGCTGGAGGACCCTCCTTCATCAGCAGGGCCATGGTCGCAGCTGCCATCCCTTGGACAGCACTTTGGGGCTCCAATGAAGGGTGGCTGTGGTTCTTCTCGCCCCTGGGGTGGCAGTCAACCCGAGGCCACTGAGTCGCTGGTTGGGACATAGGACGCCCAACTATAGCTAGCATACTACGGTGCTCGTTATATAGACACTGCATAGGACTCAAGGCATTGGAGGATTTTTTGTTGTTCTCTCATGTTCTCTCATGTGTTCCTTTCAACATTCAGTGTGTTTCCTTATTTCCCTTGCTTCAGCTCATTATCGGTATCACAGTAACATTAGTAGATATTCATAGCTTGGGTTGACGCGCGCAAATGGGCTGACAGACCCTGAGGCGAGGTTCGAAGCACAAAGAGGGCGCTGTGGCATGGATGAAGCACTTTCTCTCAGAGCGACGCTTTCTCTGGATGGTTGGTTATAGGCCCAGTCATGTCTATAACTCTACATGTTTGCGGTCGTGTGGACATTCACAAGAGACGAGAAAACTTCTGCAGCTGCCATGCTCCTTCTTCTAAGTTGGCCGGGTTGTGCTGGTGAGTGACATTCAATATCAGTCAGTCAGTTTTGATTCGATTGTCACTTTGATGTCTTGTGAGAAAACTGCGGGACATCATCAATCCTGCGGCATACTTGTTTTGTGGGTACAAAGCACTCACCCTGCGTGCTGCTCAGGAATCAAGGGCTTTGCAGGCAAAGGAGTGGCCGTTAAGCAAGCAAAGAGTGCAGAGGTGGCCGTATGATGTTGTCTCAGTGGTGGTCATCCGGTCTTTGTTTCGTCATCACGTGTCACATGTCACATGGATAGTCTCGTTGATTGCCTTGCCCCAGTCTCAGTCACCTGGTGTTCGGTCGGTAGGGCTGTAGGGGGTTCCAAATAGACACTGCAAACGAAAAACGCTTGGCCGCCATTCTTATCGGGGAGGCACTGTACTCCATTCAATTGAATAGGAATAGGCATCACTGTAGACCTTTCTTTCTTTTCTTTTTCTTTGTTTCTAGTGGCGATGGCCTCCACCTAGTAGCTTCTTGTTACTAGCGATGGCCTCCAACCTAATAGCAATGGCCTCCAAATAATAGCTTCTTGTCACTATTAGTAGCAATGGCCTCCAAGATTCTAAAGAGAAGCTTTTGGACCAGCCATTGACTTTGGCAGATGGTGTTTGACGGGGGCCGACACCGTCGACGCGTCGAGTCGTCGACGAGCAGTCAGACTCATCCTTGTTCACTCATCGTTGTTCACTCATCTCATCCTTGTTCACTGCCCAATAGCAGTCAGTTCACTCTCGCTCCTTGTGGAGTCCACGGTGAGGTCCTCTATCCTGAAGGCACGCGGTCTTTGCTTCCGGAGGGCTTGCCACTTAAGCTGGGCGCCCTTGGAGCAGCCTATGAGCTCCAATGGCCGGTGCAGGCATGATCCGCCGACGAAAGAGACGGATCTGCGGACCACCCGGGGCGGGTCGCGTGAGGGCGGGTGAAGGGGGGGTGCATGGGTTGGGAGTATTTCAGATGGTGGCAGACACCCGTGTGATTTCAGGATGCGAGTTTAGACATGGTTCTATTTGTCATGGAGATTTCTACAGCAACTTCGACTCAAGTTCACATCCGAAGAGGTGACCCAGCAAAAACATCCATGAAAGGTCGGTGTGTTTGCCATGGAAGGTCGGTGCACATCAATGCCGGTTTGTCCTACAGTAATGTGTTATTGTGCATCTAATGCACGATATACTTGTACCATCACCACCAGGTGGTCATTACCACCAACAAGGAGTGCGTCACTGCCGAGAGGGCCACTTGGTAGAATGAAGCATGCCCAGTAGGTGAGGATTTGAAGAGGGCCCAGCTGCCAAACGTCCTTGGCATCTGCGGCGCTGGTTCGAATCGAGCGGTCGAACGCAGGACCAAGCCGTCCTTGCCGGCCGAACGGCCGGGACGGTCGGTTCGCGCTCAGCAGCACAGCAGAAAGCGCCACACATTCGAACGCTCTTTCGAACGCTCTTTTTTGGCACGATTTCGCCAGACGTGGTTGTTGTGTGATTGTCCATACAGTACCCAGACTGGATCCACGGCCACCCTATGAGGTAACGGTGATTGGACGTGAAAGTCGGGTGCAACGTCGGGTCCAGTCGTACCGAACCTGAGAACAAAATCCGTGACCAAGGAGATGGCTGTGAACTTTGGGACCCTCTGCGTGAGCTCGGTGTCCCGGGTCATTGACCCTGGCACCTTTGCCGCTTGGCCGTCCCGTGGGGCCGATCGTGCGATCGGACGAACGCGGCTGAAACGGCAAGAGAGGCAAAGGAAACGTGCATTGGATTTCATTGGATCATCGGCCGCCAACTGCAAGAAGGGCTTCACTTCCTTCTAACGATTGGTTTCGTTCACGGCCTAGGGTTCCTGTCTTTGTGTGGTGCGGGTGTTCAGGCCGATTTGCTCACGGCTGGTGGTGTTCCTCATTGAGCTAGTGCTCAGCGTTGAGCATTTTCGGAAAGGTACAAGAAGACAGATGCAACTTGCAGTGCAACTTGCAGATATCACAGAGCTCTCACAGATATCATCTCAAAGACTTGGTTCACGAACTCGTGGAGGTCTCCACCAGCTGCAGCGGTGCGGGTTGTCCATGCAGCGGGTTTTCCTGCGTCCAGCGGCCTAGCAGGTCATGGAGCCTTTCTATCCAAAAGACAGTCAGGGCGTCGTTGGTGTTTGCTTGGAACATCCGTCCTCCGACAGAAGGACTTCAAAGGAATAAGACTGCCGTAGCATCGAGTGATGGAGGCCTTCTTCGTATTTCTTCGTCATCCGCTCTGTGCTTGCACGCCACTATCTACCGATATATAGTGGGAGAGCTGAGAACCGTCAAGCGGCCACAACCACCACACACAAGGCAATCGCTGGTAACAAATTAGGTCGTGCTGCAGGCATTGCGTTCGAAACGTTGCAAATTGAAGGCGGTTGTTGCCAGTGCCTTTTTGGTGAGGTGACCTTGCATACTTGAAAACTTTGCCAGTTGGCAAGAGTCGTGTGTATTTTCTTGAGTGAACGTTCTTTCTACTTGGTGACTGCCCCACCCCATATCGAAACAGCGGGTTCAGTGTGAATTTGAGCACAAGCAGCCCGGAGCGTTTGTTCGGCGAAACATTATTGTATAACAATTTACACTATCGTTGAGTGAGTGTCACATGGTTCCACTTAAGGATTGCACTTTTCATGCCCACAATGCAACACTATCCCAACTGGCAAAGGGAAGTGTCCAAGTTCGTTTCACCAAACCAGCTTTCTTTTGTCATGTCAAGTTCTTCCTTGAGGCCCAAAATGAGGAGTCAGTTGATTTGCTCCTTGTTGCGATTGATTTTTGCCTCAGGCGTCCATGGAAGCATTCATTGAAGTTGTCAAGGAGACCTGGAGAAAGACCTGGAAGGAGGTCATCGGGCGTATCGGCGCCGGGTTTGGTGAAAAAGCACGGATGGATGGGTGTACGTCCTCTCTTGCAGGCAAGTGTGCGAGATGTCATGATAATCATGATGCCCAGGTCCCTTCCATCAATTGAAAGGCAGGGGCCCGTTCTTTAGGTCGCTTCGGAAATATGTCAGTAATTCCAGCATCTGCACATACAGCATCTACCAGCCTAATTACCAGCATCTAGCAGCCCCACCCTGCTGTCTTCCGAAGCCGTCGCTCGACTGGTGCCCATGACTTCGCGATCCTCAGACTTCGTGATCCGCAAGGCCTACAGTCCGGACTTCCAGCTGCGCACTCACACGGCGCTGCCTGGTGCACATCTCCCCACCCTGCGATGGAGCCCCAAAGGCGCGATTGAAACCTGGGCCGTGCGGTGCGCAGCACGAAAAAACGAGTGGTGGCTTTAGATGTTCCAGGATCTTCTTGTTTTTCAAGCTTTACTTGGGATGATTGAACCCCATGACTTCGTCAAATGAGTTTCAACCACCAACCATCACCAACCAGTGTCATGGGTCCCTGTTTCCGTTGGAGGACTTGTGTAATGAAAGAGTGTTCCAAGAAAGTTCGCCGGACAGAAGAGGCAGACTTATCAAATCTTATCAATATGGTGATACATTGCGGATCACGTGGATGAAGCTGGATGATCCTGGATTGGGGGCTCTGAAGTCTCATAACTACTCTCAACTAATTGTTCGAAGCGGTGGAACCATTTGCCTACGTCCGCAAACCAGGAGTGTCATTAATTTGTACTTGTCGTGTGAGTTGGCAAGCTTTCAGGGGGCGATGTGAAGCTGCTTTGTAGGGCTCCGATGTTTGTGCTGTTTGAAGGTTGTCCAAAATACAGCCTTACAGTTGTAAAAGCATTTGGGCCCTTCCGTGGGAAGCTGTTTTAGCGGCAACACGTACCTCCATTCTTTGGAGGTGTTCTTTGTTGTGCAATGTGAGAGTTGAAGCACACCGTTGCTAAGAACATTCCACTCGAACCCTGACCAATATGACTTAATGCATCTTAATGCTTTAATAGGTTTGAAGGCAGGGTGCCGTCCTTTAGACAGGGCACGATGTGCCTAGATTCTTTAGATCGTTTAGATGCTGTTTCCATTGGCATGGATTTGTGCATGGCCCCTGTGCACCCTGACCCAGGGTGTTCTTCATTGTTTTTCTAAGATGTTTGAAAGCAAGAACGTTTGGGTGCAAGGCTAAATTTGAAGGATAATGTTGGGACAATGTTTGTGTGGACCGACCTTAATTAATTTCAATTTGCATCTCGCATTGGACAATGTCCGACTTTGTCCCGTTGATATGGTGGTGTTGGTGATTCAATGGATCTAAAGGCTGTAGTGGTTTGGGGTGCCCGGTGCCTCTGGGTCATGCTTAAACTCCCAGTGGTTGAGGTCCTTGGCGCTTGCAAGTCGTGCGCCTTTTGCTGCTGGCGCTGGCATACTTGCTCTTCAAGCGGTGGAGGCCACGCAGGGTTATATATTGTTAGGTTAGGGATGGTTAGGGTTTCGATATTTTGGTGAATCAGACCTGACGAGGAATGCCTGAATTAGAGAATAAAGAAGAAAACAGACACAGCAACTGCGATTGACACCGGTTTGTTGTTGAGAGCTTTGTCCTAGGACAACATTCATAAAATATCATGATACATGATACGTGGCCCCCACCATTAATTAATGTATATATCCGAATCGAACACAGCTTGGCCAATCACCGTGGCTGTGGTGTTTTGTTCGTTGAGTATTTCAGGACCACCTTCATGAATCCATACGTTGGGTAGGGCAAAGGACTTTGCATATTATTCTCAGTCGGTTGCCTTGGTTTTTTCGGTGGTGCAGAGTTTTTTGATGAAGACTTGACACGTCAAATTACTGGATGGAAGCTGAGGCTAAGCTTTGGCGCAGTTGACAGCACCCCTCCTTTTTCTTGCAGATCGTTTCCCCTCGCGTCAGGGCCAAGCGTGAGGTGAAGAAAGATGACAAGCAGGATGGTGTGGCCACTTGCAGTACACACGCAAAGGTGCCCATGGTCTTGCGTTTTGCAGGAGCTTGGAGTGCGCTGGTCCTCGACCTGGCTTACAACTCGTAGCTCAATGCTTGCGCTTTGTTTACTTTCCAAATGTCTGGTTCACCCATGTTCACCCTCCAAACCCGTGGTCACTGCCCGACATGGCACGTATTTTTGGGCGCCCAGATCATTGTTGCGCAAGTCGTGGGTCCAATGTACTGGGTTAGTCATGGATGGACATGCATGGTAACATTTGGGCGGCCCACGTTGCTTCGTTGTTTAGATCCGAAACCTGCGAACCACGAATCCAACTGCACGGTGCGTTCCCATCGGTCTTCTATACCAAACAGTTCTTGATTGGAACCACGAATCTTGGATGCATGGAATCATAAACGCACGCTTGATGAGTGTTTGTTCCTGACCTTTGGTCGTCTTGAAACAACGCCACACAATGGGCCGACCTGGACCCGGAAAAGGTGACCTGGACCCGGCTCGGTGGATGTCTGAAGGGGGAAGTGGCGGCCCATTGTCCACTATTCTCTCAAGAAATGACGTCACCAGCAAGCTGGGTTATGGAATCCGGTCTAATCTGGCCACAATGTTCGTTGCTTGTGCGTCCCAAGTTTTTGTGTTCGACTGTGCTAAGGCAGTGAACTGTGACAAATCGAGCATTTCGTGCTCCTGAACACCTCATGTCGCCACAATTTTGCGAATGGAAGGGTTCCTCACCACATCCGTGGAGACCGAAAGTGCTGAGGTTTCCTCAACGGATGGGTTGCTGGGCATTCTCGACAGTCTCACGAAAACATGTTGGCTCCCAACAGCCGTCCGTCCTACCGCGAGACGTGTTTTCATGATGTCCTTGGGCAAGTGCAGCCAAAAGAGTAGCTTAGGCCCAGGAGGGGACTTTTGTGAGGTCCGCCCAGTGAGCCCTCGACCTTCACTGCATGGAGTTCGGCACCAGTGGCACTCTGCCGGAGCAACCAATCTTTCAGCCCTGTTTCGTCATGAGAAGACAAGTACAGCATACTGTAGGTGCCATTGACATGTTTCAAGCGAGAAGGCAAACCAAGTTGCTGGCATAGAGGGCATTTGTGCTATTGTTTCCTTTAGCATCCTGTAGCTGTTTCGCTTCCGGGCTTGGTCCGCGCGAACAAAAATCATGTGGAAGGGTTGGCAGAGGCCCATTGACAAGTCCACGATCCATATATAGGCAATGACACTTGCGATCCTGATCTGATCCTGAATTCCAATGAGGAGATATTCAAAACCACCTGCGGCACCCCACTTACAGCACCCCAGGCACACTGAATTCGAAGCTGGGACCTAACCGCTGGGACCTAACCTGAAAAGCAACTCAGCATTGACCGTTCTTGGGCCGCAGATATTTGTTCCTGAAGAATTCTGGAGGCCACCTCAGGATCTCGCGGCGCGGTTTGGTTCTGCCTCCGTCCAAGCGTCCTTGACCAAACCGCCAGGGGTCTTTGAATCCCTCCATGTTGGCTGCCTTGGCTGCTTTGGCGGCCGTGGCAGCCTGGCATCAGCTCCGAGGGCTTCATTGGAACGAGCCGGTGCAAAGGAAGTCTCCAGCTGTGGACTAGATTGACTAGATACTCCCAAGGTTTGATCTAAGGTTCAGTGAGGCGAACTTCTCTCCTGAGCCTCCTAAATTCTTAGAGTGTTCAACTTGAATTGCACCCATTCTTGGATGAGCACGGGCTAGGAGATGAGGGAATTGACCATGTATTTGGATGTGATACCTTTGGTTTCATCATGGATAGTCACACATCCTAGACTGTATTGCTGGAAAGGTACTTGTTTTCGGCTGTTTTTGCATCACACGTCATAGCTTTTGCCGAGCCGATCGGCTGTTGTCAGACGACTGTCGGAATATTGCTGGACCAGTTGATGGGGCACCCCAAAAAAGTACGGATTCAACCACTGTGCTGGTGAAACCAACGCCAGAAAACGTTGGATTGATCCCCCTGCGAACGTCGCTTGCAGCAAGTGCTTTGGTCCGAACCTTCGCTGGTGAACGTGCAAGGAACGGTCCCATAGGCCGGTTCTTTTCAGCGACCCAAGTCGGTCTTCTGAATTGGGCCTTTTGCATGTGGTCCTTCATGGTCCTTCAAAGGTGAGAAACTGAGTTCGGCTGAACAGCAAACATCAACTCAACCTGACAGGTTCGCAAGACTACTTTGGAAGCCTATAATGGCACCTGAGTCCGGACAATCTCTCGAGATCCAGACTCTTTTTTGATGCCCGGAGGGTTTTCAGAAGTGACAGTTCTCAAAAAGGGCCCCAGGCCTTTTTAAAAGGTTCCTATCCTTTCTTCGAAGCTTGAATCATCGATTGCAGCACCCTCCAGGATGTCAGATCATCCAGATGTGGGGCTTCCATAGGGAGATGAGCAGAATTCAGGAGACGTGGATCAGCTGTGCAGCTGCTTTGGGGGATTTGATTTTAAATATCCCACCAAACGGAGGAAACAGGTGGAAACAGGTGGAATCCAGGGACACTGAGGCAGTGAGTCCGCATAGAGAATTGAACCACCCTTGCCGCATGGTTCGCATGCCGAAAATGACGTCCTGGACCACCTGAAGCCGAGTGAGAATATGTAAGTTATTAGCCCATTCTACCAATCTTGGCGCGTTCTGAGGTACTTTTGCCACTGGCGTTTTGCTGCGCCTTGACCGAAACGGATTAGGTCATGCAGCTGCCATGTCCTCGGAACTAGTGCCTCTTAGCATGGACGGTGCAGCTTACCGGTCTGGGTGCAGCTTTCGGAGCCTCTACAGGTCGACGGTCTGGTCGTAGACGTAGTTGGAGCCTGGCGAACACGAGACCACTAGCTCACCGGTTTCAGAAAGGTGTGGGACGCTGCATGTGTGTGTGGCCCAATGATGGTTTTTAGAAGGGGGCTCCATTTCAACCATCTTGGGGGATTGTGTGTGATTGTGCCCTCTACTTCTTCAATCCATGAGCTCAACAAATCACATCGTTTTAACCGCCTCGCTTATTTGCGCGATCGGTCATTCTTGTTTCCGAGCCGTTTATCGGCAGAACATGCCTTCGGAGTGGGGGTGGCACACTCGCGCACGCATGAGTGGCTGCAAACATTGAACATCAGCATGCAAACATTGAAATCACCAGGCTCATGATGGCCATGCACAGTTATTGTTTTCTGTTGGAACTTCCAGCATGCCCACCAGCAGCACTAGATCCAACCACTGGTTTGTTACGGTTTGTTAAACTTTGGGGGCAAATCGATCCTGTTTCATCATGAGATCCGCGACTTCTTTGAGACTGTCCCCTGGCTGAGGCATTTGCCCAAGAAAGGCCGCAGCTGCCAAGAGACTTGATCATGAGCAGTGCTTGACTCCAAAGCGTCACACGTAGTGGCCTGTTCCGATACGTTCCGATAGGGCCCAAGTCCAGCTCATGGACTAAATAAAGCTAAAAAATTAGTTAGAGAATTGGGAAATTCGAGCATACGTACTCTGTCTTCCTTACCGGTGCCATTCTCCACTTCCATGTTAGTTCCGGGGAGTGTAGTGATTTTGCACCTACACGGACTCTGTCTTCCGTGAAAGCTCTTTAAAGGCATGTGTCCTCCAAAGGCCCAAAGGTGGACATAGGCCCAAAGGTGGACTTGTTTGTTATTTTGGACCCTGGACTGCGCACCTGTTGGACTGCTTATACCCTAGGGATCCACGTACCTTCTCAGAAGGTGATTGGAGGCACTGTTATGTATGTTTTGAGAGTCCAAGTACCTTTTGACAAGGTACTTGCATCCCTAGGGATATAATACGTATAATACGTATTATACTAATTCCTTTTGCAGCGGATTTGGCTCAAATTGAAGGCGAAACTTTGAAGGGCTGCAGCGCGCAGCATCCCAATGTGCCCCTCGAGAGGCAGATTCTACGTGCTCACTTGGGGGCTGCTGATAAACGTCGGCCTGACTGCCCCAAACTTGAAGTTGGAGGAGGTCCATCCCAATCAGTTGCTAGACTTCCTCTCGGCCGAGTTGAACATTCATGACCAGAAGTCCCCGGAAGCTCTCTACCACCTCAATGAGTTCCAAGATGTCTCAGAGAACTGGTGTTGCTTTAAGATGATGTGTTTCATATTTGTCCGTAGGGTTCAATTCCCTTCTGGGTGAATCTTGTATAGTTATCCAGCTTCCTTAAGCAAATCTATATAAGGAGATGGATTGCGATCAGCGGCTCTTCTACTTGATGAATGAAACGGTGGTCCTCCGTGATGCTGTCACCAAGCTGCACAGCGACATCATGGGCTTGGCGGGAATCTTCATTGAGCTGCTGCGGCATGTGCAAGAAAGCACCTGGGTTTGGCTCCTCACCACCTCACAAGAGAGGGTGCTGCAGAAGGTCCAGACCTGAGCCGGGTGCTACACCAATCTTTTCTTTTGGTTTGGAGGTTGAGCCGTGTCGTTTTAGAAATGGAACGACACTTCACGACACGTTTCTCTCAGGTCCAGACGTACTTCTTCCGTGTCATGGCACTTTCCGTAGATCAGCATCCCTGCATGAAGGCTCTGGTGCGAGATGTGCTACTGGTAGGCATTGAAGCTTGGAAGGAGTTGCAAGTAGACTTGCTGGCACTACAGTGGCACAGCTTTGCCTTCAGCTTCTACAGGGATCCAGCCTTCCAGGGGAGTGCCGGCACCGTGGAAGAGAGCTTTGTGGCGGGAACTTATTGGCTGACAAAGCTGCAAGATTGGATGCACAATTACACCCGGCAGGTTTATGAGGCATTGCTGACGCTCGAAGGTGAGGTGAGCTCCATGACGGCAGGTCCAATTCGACTTCACCACCAGGATGAGCATGGCTCCTTTGTCACTTACGAGTTCATGCGTCGAAAGGTCTTTAAGCAGTGGGCGATCGACAAGGGCTTGCTGCGTGGGCTGCTGCGGCATGTTTGGCAACCTGATCTAGAAGCTGATCTACTTCAGTAATTTACTATTCAACATATTCAAACGTATGTTTGAGGTCAGTCCCCTACTTCCAGTTGACTCTTCCAGTTCTTACACTCTCCCAGTTCTTCCAGCTGGCAAGACGCTTCTTCGAAAAAGAACAGGTGGTCGGTGTAGGCTCCCCACGCAGCCGTTTGGGTGTCTTTTCTTCACCTTTTCTTTCGCCCGATTTGGCGAGGAAGAGCCCTTGGCCATTGGTGACTTCGGAGCTGGGGGTGGCCACTACAGCCAATGGCTTAATGAGACGGGCTTGCTGGAGGCCTTCGCCTTTGATGGCACCCACCAAGCTGCGGAACTCACGGACGGCCTGGTTCAAGAGGTGCGGTTGGGGAACGGCCGGACAAACCCTTTTGTGGCGGTTTTTGGGGCGCTGAGTAGATCCAGAAGATGCCCAATCCGCTTTTCTGCCTTATGAAACTTATGGGTTCGTTTGGTTTGGGACTTGTGCCGGGAGTGGCGATGGAATGACTCATCGTTGATTAGCGCAAAGTTGAGGTGAATCTGGTCGAGGAGATGACCCTGTGGAGGACCTTTGATTGGATTCTTGCTTGCGAAAGTGGACATTCCGTTGTTAGATTGTCACACGTAGGGAGGCCTTCCAAAAATCAGACAATCCTTTTGAAGGAGACAGATTCTTTTGATGCGAAATTATGTGGATACATATTGACATCATTTTGTTTTTACACTAACACATTAAATATCATCAAATCATAGTTCCAAGATTTTGGAGCCGCCCCCTACCGAAAGGAGCTTTGATGTTGGGAAAGCCGAGGATTCTTTGCCTGGAAGTGGGCGAGCACGTGCCCAAGCCCTTCGCGCCCACGCTGCTGGCCAACTTGAAGCGTCATGCGACCAAGGGTTTGGTGATGTCCTGGTCCGATGACTGGGAAGGCATCGGCCATGTGCCACTGGGAAGGCACAGAGGTTTGATGAGGTTTGGAGCCTTTTGTGCGACCTTGTTGTTTTTTGGGAGTTTGTTGGCACGTTTTCAGCTGAGAGAGAACTGGCCTGGAACAACATGAAGCCCATAGCCACATATTCAAAGCGCTCATAGTACTTCACTATATAAATGGTTTTGGATCCTTGTGGCACCCAAAAGGTGCCTCTCGTTTTCCCATGACCTCGGCGCCAGCGTCGATCTGCCTGAGGAATTGCCTCTCGCGCGAGGACTTCGTGGCCTTCGTCCAGGACTCTACCGGCTTTCGCCTCGATGCCACAGCGACAGAGCTGGTGCGCCAGGCCTGCGAGATCGACTACATCGCTCGGACCTTGGCCGTCTTCCGCGCACCGGACGCGGGACCGTAGCGGCTGCATGACGCGGCGATGACCCGTCGACCGCGGCGATGACCCGACACCGAGTTCGGGCGCGGGGGAAAAAAGGAGGTGAGCGATGAGCGATGGAAGGAAGGCTCGAGACAGGAGGCAAACCCTACGGTGCGGGATGATGGGGTTGGCGATAGCAAAAAAAGAATGCAACAAGCATAGCAGAGGTTTATGTGCTGTCATCAGTTTATCGGGACAGCATTCTGGTGTTCATCTTGTCAGTTGTTTGCTTGTGATGTATTGCACATCGACAATCATGGAAAGGGTTGCGGCAACAGACCTGCCCATGTGGCTGCCTGCAAGCACACCAGAGTGTTGGTATGTGCTCATGGCGAATGGCGACGCTTAATTTCTTTGTTTGGGCAATGCTTCTTGCCAGGCTGCCATGTTGAAGGGCTTGGGTGACACATCCTAAAGGCTGTACAGGTTACAGACGATTACAGAGCTGGAGGCTGGAGGATTGGGAAAGAATTGTTGGGTGGGGCACAGGACCGGATCAAAGCCCCAAATTATGTTGAAAACTATGGCAGCCCTGAAGTAGAAGTTATATATTGCCTCCTTCGCCCATCCATCCCATCCTCACCCTTTCCTCCCAAGCTGAGGAAAGCCAAAAAGAAGTCCTCCAAGGCCAAAGGTGAGGATTCACCCGCTCCAAAGGAGGTGAAGGCCATGGCCCGGGTCAAGGCAATCTGAGATGATCTGAGCACCGTGCGGGAAAGGCATTGTAAAACTGGGAGTTCTGATATATGTGTTCTGATGGAAGAGTCCCGTGTATGCAGCCCTATATGGACTGGTACTATCTTTAGAGAGACCTCCCAGTTCGACCCCCCGGAAGGGGAATAGACCAAAACCCATTTGGTTGTGTTTGGTGGGGTTCTCCCTACTAAAATCCGACATCCAGGAATCCAGGCTTTTCAGAGGACCTTTGAGATAGCACACTTTATGCAACATATGGTGATGTTCCTGGAAGGTATGCCATTCGGATCACCTAAGCAGGAACTCTTGATGACAACATATAGGTTTGGATCAGCCGTTGAATTTCAACAAAGCGAGGCCGATCCGGATGAACCGATTCTCATCAAGAAGCAGAGCCTTAGCGATGTGGATGTGGCGGATTCATGCGCGGAACGTGGGCGGGTGATTATTGCTTTGCCAATGTATATCGTGAAATGTGTCGTGATATCTTCAAAAGGAACATATTATCAAGTGGATGGTCGTTGATGCACCCCGGTGCTGGAGTCTGGAGCATTTTGGGAGGTCAATAGGCCAGCCTGCTGGGCTGTTGGCGTCCTTGAATGCCTGTTGATGTGCTGTTGCCCTCGGTCGTCCGAGCGCCTGCAGCTGTTTCACTGTGCGAACCAGTGTTGCTGGGGTGGCAACAGCTACTCCCTCTCCAGTCATGGAAGTGGACAATGGCCCCGTAGGAAGACTATGTTCCTAAAGCAAGAGGGGGTTGCCCACTGTCCACTTCCATGATTATTGCAGGGAGAGTGTGGGCTATCGCAGTTTGATCCAGCTTGTGGGCTTGCACAGCTGAGGAAAAAAGCCAAGGCTTCCAGTGAAGAGCTTGAGGAGAGGAAGGTGCCGCTTCAGATTGCTTTATGCTCCGGTGGGTATCAAGATCACATCCAAGACGCCGCTGGGGGCGGCGGGTGAAGATACGGATCAGTATCTTGAAACATCTCGAAATGATCTCAACAAAATGATCATTGCAAAAAAATATATACTGTATCAATGAATACTCAGGGGTGGCGGAGGATGTTGCTCGACTTGAGCAACTCAGTACTTGGGTGTGTTTATTTGTATTCCATATTCAGCCATCAAGCCGTTGACCCACCACGTTCCGAGTTGCTCCGAGCATTCTGGAGGATCCGAGAGAGTAAAGTCTTCCACGGGACCATGTTCCACTTCCATGTTAGTGAATCAGAGTGTAGCGTTTTGATGCGTTTTGAGATGTTTTATCAAATGTTATGTTTAGCTCTGCCTCTAGCAAGCTGACCCTGGAAATCCTGGACTTTTTATATAATTCGTCAGGAGGGGTGTCAAAGAGCAATTCAATATCAGCATGAACCCACAGCCTCCGCCGTGCCAGGCAGAGGCTGCACGGCGGAAAGAGCCGGGAAGCTCTGAGATCTGGGGACCAGTGGTGGGTTGGTTCCCAGGACCAGTGGGGGGTTGGTGGCTGAAGTGGTGGGTTTGTATCGAATCCTTCTCCGCAGGTTCTCCCAGTGAACCGAGCCGTGCCAAGCGCCAACCTCTCCCACTCCCCATGACAAGCAGCTGAAAACCAGGAAGATTCGGAGATTTGTTGACGCAGATGAACTCAAGAAGCAGTGTGTATGCTAGTGCTGCTAGTGCTGCTAGTCATATTTTAAGGCCGGCTCTCGGTCTCCAAATCGGCTAGTGCTGTACGCACAGATCATTGCTCACAGCAGCTCCCATGTGACGGCTTGAAGCAAGCGTCACGCAAGCGTCACGCTTCCTGTGGCATCCATTCACCAGCATTTTCCTACAGCACCCGTTCTCCGGTTGGAGGATGTTCATTCAAGCCATGCCCAATGGGGCCCCCCCCAGTGGATCGAACAGACTCCCATCTACTTCGTGACGCTTTTCGAAGTGCATGTGTCAACAACCCAAGTCTATCCAAGTCTATGTTCCATCTTCCAGGAGTAGGGCCCTATTTCAATACACACCCATATAATTACAGGATGTTGAAACTGGCCAGGCAGTCAAGCAGTGATGTCGATCATCTCATCTACTATCATTTACTGTTCACAGATGTAAAGCTCAACCCCTTGAAATACTTATGGAGACATGAGTTCGACCCGTGTTCTTCGGATGTGTTGCCATATGTTTCACGATGACTACCCCTTTGTTCTGCAGCTGTGGCTGAGCATTGTTTCGTGGTCAAAGATCAGATCCGCCGCTCCGACGCTTGCGCCGCTTCTTTGGGATCAGCTTCCGCGCGGATTCCCGCCGCGAGGGCCGAGACTGCGCAGCGGGGCGCGTGGGCGATTGCTTACGGGTGCGAGGTGCTTTGAGGTGGCAAAAACGGCGCCATGAGAGTCAGACATCTCCAGACCCATTTGCAGGAGATGAAGCAGCATGAAGATTCAAGATGCGGCCGGTTTTTTTTCATGAGTTTCATGCCAAGCACTGGACTGCGATTGGAAGGAAGCAGAACCCAGCACTGGATGGACGCTACGAAATGCTATGGGTATTGCTATGCTATAGGTATTTGAATCTCCAGTCGCGCTTATGGTCTATTCATGTTGACATCCTTTTTTCCCACGCAGGACCAAGGCCTGGTGTACAGTGGCAAGCTCAGCGAGCGGCCCGGTCTCGGAAACGGGTTCGGCGTGGCTTCGGGAAAAACGGGAGGATCATGGAATGCCCTGTAAAGAGGCATGTATATAACTAAGGCTCGAGATATGCCGAGTCCACAACTCAAACAGTTTTATTTTGGTCCTCGTTCCATATACGTACCCGTAGACGGCAGATGCATCGGTGCGTCGAATTTTCAACGCTACGGTGCGTCGCTCCAATTGGGTCACCCATCATCGTGACGATCTGGTGCGAACCTGAGGCTTCGAGGGGTCCACGTGGGCGTGGACGCGGTCTTTTGGCTTCGCTCCATCCAAGCACTCAAGGACCCCTTCGCCGATGCTTTGGGTGGCATCCCACCAGGCGCGACCGGAGTGTGGCGCAGTGGATTCGACCAGTTGGTGGTTTGGACCGGCTAGAGAGGCCCCACGCAGGACATGACCTGTGAGCCAAGACATCAGGTTTCAGGCTTCAGGTGGTTGGGTCCAATGTCATTTATATATACGCCAAGACCTGTAGAGGAGCGAGAGGACGCCAATTCTCACAGAACATAGAAGACAGAATCCTGAAACAGATCGAAATAGACAAAAACAACTTGTCATAGGAGGAAGCAGCATCCAATGTACTCCTCAACTGGGATCTATGCTTTTGCGCAATAAATGCTATGCATCCCGAGTCCCTATTGTCCCAGTTGATTTCCTGACTCTTTAAAACAAGTGTTTCAGGGCACCTTCCTAGGATTTTTCGTGGTCATCTCAAGAGGCCAACCTGCGGCACCCTGCGGCCAGGGATGTTCGGCTTCGTTGACAAAGAGCTGGATGCGTTCAAAGAGTGGCTGTGACTCACAGATTCATCATGAGTCAAATGGGTGCAGGACTACAGAGGCTTAAAATACTGGACTCTCTCCGTTGATTTCTTTTGGTACTTGTGCACACACACCCAAAGCCAATCATTCTCCAAGTGTTCTTTGGCCGATTCGGCTCGATTATTATTATGATTATCGTCTTCCAGTTTTGCATGCGCAAATCGAACGAGTCATACATGATTCATGATCAAATTTGTGAGGTAGGTCATTGCAACATGTCATGTTGAAGCTCGGCGGCTAAGGGCTGGCATTACGCCCCTCTTTGTTTTTCAGGGCGTGGCACCAGGACAAGTGCGAAATGGCAGGCTGTTGCAGGTTGCAACCACCGTGGAGGGGATGTCAGATAAGACCCTGACACTTGCACCGTGCTATGCAGCGCGTAGCATCATAGCACGTAGAAAAGAGTTTGTTCGCAAAGTTTGCCCGAGTTTGGGGGAATGGTCCACAACAAGAAAGACATGTCGAAACGAAATTCTTGGGTGGCAGGATACTTGTACTAGCAGACAGTTCATAGCGGTTGGGATCATTTACAGATAAGTCAGTTCATTCGTGACCGAAGGGCTCCGATCCCTCGTGGATGGGGTGGCTTGATCATGCTACAACTGGAGCCGGAAACGGGACGTTTTTATCGCGCAAGTGCTTGACCCTTCCTACCAGGTTTTGTACTTGGAATGGGATGCTTTTTGTGTCGATTGGAGCTGCCAGAGTTTTGGTATTCACTGCTTCACATGCAGGACCGCAGCATTCCATGTTCGTCAGCCGCATGGATCATCAGATGGATGCTGGGTGCTGTTTGTTCCGACAGAGACCTGCGCCAATGCGGCTTTTGCATGCAACGTCATGCTAGCGGGCTAGCGTGTGAGTTCCCCCCGGATGAGAGCCCCCAGAATCCTCAAGTTCAGTCTGTAGATTTTGACCGTTCAAAAGGGACTCGTGGTGGGAAGGGGAAATGGCCTGGTTTGCTGATCTTCTGGATCCAAAGGTATAGGGCACGAGTGCGAAGAAAGCGTCTTCCATATAAAGAAAGCGAAGGGAACGAGGTGTGTTTCTTTGATCCGACCGCCTTCGTCCCACCAGTTCCGACCGCCTTCACTTGAGGACATGGCCTGGAACTACTTGGCTCAGGGGGAGAAGTCAGCGGCACAAAAGTGCTTCGCTGCCCCTGGGCGAAAAGCATGAAACGCACTGAAAACAGGGACCCCCGTATTTAGTCAGTTGTTTGTCTAGTGGTGTGGGTCAACACTGTCGATATCAACCACATACTCAGACAAGCATAGGCCCTTTAGGCCAAAGCAGCCGCCACTGGCAACTGCATTTGTCGTGATATGCATATCATGTTTTCATTGAAGATGCCTCCGGCAAAAGTTTAAGTAGTCCCGTTTGAAGATCCATATGTATGTAATAGCCCGGGCACATAAAGGTATATTCAAGAAGGCCTTCAATAATGCATGTCCCGGTCTCCAGATGTCATTCCCTGGGAAGTGATGTTCAGACGGGACGTGTCTTTTTTCTACTTGGAAGTTGTAAGTATCATTATGACTCATTATGTATATATTATATGATGCTTGTGGAACATTATGGATATTCACCGCCCCCTTGCACTTTCATACATTTCCCTGAAAACAGTATGCTGCCTCAGAGCAGTTTTCCCCGCCTTTGCTTTCATACATTATCCGAAAAATCAGCTTCCATAATGTTCAATGATTTCTTTGGTTCATACAATTTGCACTAGGGCTGCTGCAGACCCCCCCAGGCATACAAAACAACCAGGGCATAGCAGGGCATACAGTTCCCTTGAACAAAATATTCTATTTGAGGGGGGTTCCCACCCCCTTGCTCGCATACAATTCCTTGATAAAAAGTATGTGTCCTTGCGGGGGGTCCTCCCCCATGAGTCACCAAGGGGTGGCGGGCACAGGGTGGGCCCAGAGAGCGTTTGGAGCCACACACACAAAACATATATAATATCATATATAGATATATACAGACATGTGTATAAACATGCCTACTTGTTTCATGTTATTTTTCCAATGTTTGTGTTGTACATTGACCGTTTGTTCGGGTTGGACCTTGCCAGGCAGACTTGTTGCTGACATGCTCTCGGGTTCATCGGCTCAAAGTGCTCAGGCCACATAATGTCAATGGTGGAGCAACCCCACTCCACCTTTCATGCTTTTCATGCAATGCTTTTGTGGAGTCTCGTGGGTGCCCTTGGGGCTCCGTCCTCCGGATGGCCCACCTTTGAGACCGACTGTGGCCCTCAGCTCTTCCAAACGCACATGGGGCGACACAAGCAGACCCGGCAGACCCAATTGGGTGGATGGCAACAACATGCCTACTTTGTGGGTGCCAGCCACAAAACTGGGACCGAAATGTTGCACAACATCATGCGGCGGGCTTTTGATATCCTAGGCGGCATGGATAGTTGCAACTATGCCGGCGGAGGCGGCCCATTGACTTCAAAGGCGCCCAGGCATCAGGATTGTCATTTGCATCCTGCAAGGATTCGTTTCACTCATCATACCTCAGGTGACGACGTTCGAGAGCTGCGCGGTCTGACGGCCGGAGCAGGTGGCTTTCGTGGAGTGATGATGATCCGAGATCCTTTGGACATGATTGTCTCCTCTTATGTCTATCACCATCGGGGTGCAGAGGCAACCACAGAGTTAGGTGTAAACATGACAGAGATGAACCCAGAGCGGGGGATACCAGAGATGGCGAATCGCATGTTCGACGTGATTAGCACCATGGTTGATGCCTACAAGGTCAGGAAGCCGGACATGATGGCTGTTCGCTTCGAGACGATCACTAGTAGTTCGCAGAGCTTCAATCGGACGGTGCAGGAGCTTTGGATCGGACACATATTTATCGAATGTTGTAATATTTGAAGCCCCTTCCCTTCTCTAAAGTAGGCCAGCAATTCTTTGCAACTAGTTAATCTGTTTAGCAGTAGCAGGGCTGGACCTGATAGATGCTTGGGGATTCCGCCCTCCTAAGATATTTCGGAGCTTTGGCCGCCTTGTGGGCCAGGAGATCGTCCGCTTCATGTTTCGGGACGAGATTACAGAGAAGCAGAGACAAGCCATCCTGGATGACGCAGTTAATGAAGACCTCAACCGTGGTGATGAAAATGGACTTGCTTTTCAAGAGCATCCGCGCGAACGACCCGATGCCGTAAATGCGTTCAACCACACGAATGATGACGAAGAAATGGTGGAGACCAGAAAGTATTTGCCACTAGTGAAGCCTCACATCTATGCTGAGATCCTGAGGCTCCGAAATGATCTCGGCTATAAGGAGCTTGGGTAGACACTGGTCAACACGCCACCGCAGATAGCTGGCGCCAAAAAAGGTGGAAAACACACCATCAACTCCTCGTGCCCTAGGTGTTTGAAGAGCTCGAGGAGTTGATGTTGACTGCTGACACAGCTGTTGATGTTGACTGAACTCCTCTTAGTGTTTCTTTAGATTTCTAAAAAATAGTATCATTGAGAGTACTAGCCGTAGCCCCAAAACGAGACGAACAGCTGTTGAGGTGTCCACGAGCCGAATTAACGGCGACTTTGTGTATTTCATCTATCATCACTTAAGTCTCTTGGCTAAGACGGCGGGTTGTGGGACGTGTCACGGAGTGACACGGAGTGACCCGGAGTGACGGGACTTCTGGCTGAACATGGACTGAAATGGACGCAAACGTCAGCAGCACAATGGAGCCTGGAGTTCACCGGACTTCTGGCTGAAACCAGGGCATGCTCATCAGACTCATACGCTCAATCTGCACACGTGAAGGGCTCATTGATTGATGTTTATTGTTGGACTTTGACCGAGCTATGTTCTCATCTTCAAGACTACGTCCAAGACCACTGCATAAGGCAACGAGTTCTTTGTGTGTCTCATCTGGGCGGATGTGCTGGGATGGGAACTTTAGAGGTGGGCACTGGTGGCACTGTTCCGCACTGCAACGCACAGCATATCTCGATTCCAAGGTGTTTCTGATGGGATTCGTGACTATCCAAAACTATCCAACACTACTTTATAGTATATATTATTGTTTGTTTCGGACATCTATACTTCATCAAAAAAGATACAGACTCACCTTGTTCTGTTAACATGTTTGCATGTTTGAACGCCTGCCCACCAAAAAGTTGAAATGAAAAGCTGTCACATGCAACAATGGCCAAGATTGATCTATCAAACTCAGCTGATATTTGTTTCATCTCGCACCACTGCCCAAGCCCCAGACCGCCACCAAGTCCCCCTCCTTCACCACCGTCCACTCGTCCCTCCTTGCTGTCGGATCCGCCCAGATCTCCGCTGTGTTCCTTTTTTTAGGAAATCGCGGGTACGAATGCTTGCAAGCGCCGTACTTTGCCGGAGCTCAGCTGGCACACTTTGCGGAGCAGGGCGTGGTCCAGACCATTTTTGGCCCTCCGGGGCTGCTGCTCTATGGTGCCCTCGACAGACTGTTTTGTTTTTTTTTGGGGGGGGTCAGATCTGGGGTAAGGTCGCCGAAACTTTGGGTTTTGTCTTTAGGCCCCCCTCACCAAAAGCAGGGAAGATACAGTGGTTTCCCCAAAAGGTGGTTCATATATTTGGACCATTTTGGACCCCCGTATGTATATAGACATTTAAGGTTTGTGCAACCTATCATCTACTCTGAAACCACTGTAGGTTTAATTGTGGTCATTGTTTACTGGCCTTTGCTGAACGAATTGTGACTTGCACATACTTGCACCGGTTTGCCATCTTCCTTTGGGACGAGATCCCAGGCTTGTGCCCTATGTCAATGACACCTTTCGCTGTTTCCAACATGTTGGACAACTAGTAACTAAGCCATGACCTGTCGATGTTTGATGCACATGACTCAAGTGTGAGTGCGTCAAACACGGCATGCTTGTTTGAGTGGTTTAGCTGAGTTTCAAGCATACGTCGACATCATCAAACATCGACAAGTGCATCCGGTGCATCCGTTTGAGTGAAGTTTCATATAGTTTCATATAGGTTTGTTTGGGAGGCGCATCTAGATATTGCGAGATAGTTATATAAGTTATATACTATTCTGAGCGTGGATGACATGCGGAATACATGTCAGGTAACCTCTCTCACATGCCGCCAGAATGGTTAAACACTTAAGACCCTGAGGGGGCTGGGGGTGGGGCCTTTTCATCGCTTCCCCCCATCTACAAAAGCCATCTAGCTGCAGCCTCATGGGTCCCATCCCCACCCGAAACATCTGCGCCTGACGTCCCAGGTGTGAAGTCTGTGGTGATTCATTTGAACTTCTCCCAGCAAGCCTTTGACTGGGTAGACTTGGGACCGTCAGACGGCGCGTTTGTGACATTGGTGACATTGGACTGTCGAGCAAGATCAAGAATCCACAAAATCAGGAAGTAACGACCGTACCCAGGCCATCCATGCAAATTGTTACATACATCTATACCTACCCCATTTATGACCCCAATGTAGGTATATAACTATTCCCGTCCCATGGATGTTTTGGGATAGGTTCCCCAGCGAAAAAGGTGGGTGGAAATCGCTGGCTGGACATGGACGCCGATGCCAGCACCTGATTCTTCCCCCTGTCACTGACGATGGCGAAGGACGCGTCTTGGACAAGTGGCAATTGTCCTGGGACGAGCTCCTTGACACATGAGAGGAGGAGGTCATTACAGTAGAGGACAAACATCAAGCATATGCTTGTTTGTGACCTTCGGAAGTCAAGTGAGCTTCATGATATCAACAAATCCAAACCTTTGTGAAAGGGCAAACATTCTCCATCATTTCCCTAAGTTCAGGGATGATGATTCCAGATTCTGGACGACTGGACGTGGACCTCTATCAAATACTATATATATATGTATATACACTATTTATATTGCCAATCCCCGTTGCTACAGACAGACATCCCAAAATGAGTGTGGTCGACCACGTTGTTTCAATTTTATATTACTCATTTAGTTTAAGCTAATATATATAAAGGGTCTTATGTAAAATGGATGTCACCGACAGATTTTTTGGTCAGTTAAACTATGCTTTGGCTATCGAGCCAGGTTTGGGCAAACCTTTAGGTGGGTTCTTACAAAGAATTGCCTGGGTGGAGAAACAAGAGTCGAAGAACCTTCTTGCTGTACCCAGAAGAGAAAAAGAGCAACATTTTGCAGCATTGATAGCATAAACACCTACGAGCTGCTCAGCTCGTGCAAACACTGTTGTTGCACCGGCATGTGGTGTTTTGCAGAAGTCTTTGAAGGCGAGAAAGAAGCAACGTCGAAGGGCCAAAATGGGCCAAAGGTCGTTCCAAACGTGTTTTTGTATGAACTACACGTGAAGTAAAATGATCGGACTGCTCGTAATTACTCTATTGTTTTGAGTTCTTTCTCACGTGATTTGCCTCAGTTTTGGTACGCAAAAAGAGCCCGAACACGAAGCCATTTGTTTTGACCTCTCATCTGCATTCCGTACTATGTTTTAGATATTTTGTCCATCATAATTTCTTTGGTAGCATCGTAATACCTTTGGTTGAGGTAGGGTTTTGCTGTAATGTAGATTCTTTCGAAGCACGACGCATCAGCACAAGTTGGTCCATACCATGGACTCCGTACTTGGTGAAACAACACGATGAACCAGCAAAAAACGAAAACATAAAGAACAACATTTATCGCACTAATCTGGAGTTTTCATCACCTTCACGATGGCAGAGGTGAACGTGACCACACAATAAGGAGTGACCTTTTTTCATCCTTTTTCTGTTTCTTTGAACGTGACAAATTTAGTCTTTTTGACGATAATTTACAGTTTAAACATGTTAAAAGTAGATAAATGAAATTGCAATACCTTTGTGATCCTTTGTGTAGCAAAGCGGAGGTGTGCTGACCTCACTGTCCGGTAGCAATGGGGATATATTATACGTATTATACCTGACACGATATGACATGATTTGCACATGTTTGTGGCATTTGAGAGGGTTCTCAGTCCAATCAAATTCAGATAGAGGCCACACCCAGCCATTGATTCACGTGCCGTTTCCATCTCCGCAGTCCCCAGGCGCCCCTCAGTCCCTTTTTCGGTGTTGGACGAAGCCCGCCCGGCTCGGGACACGGCTCCACGGTGCGATCGTGAGGTTCGTGGACGCGTGCATGTTAGCGGGCACTGAGTACTGCCTGACATATCCCTACTTGAACCTCAGCACCTTCCAGCCGCAGCAGAAGCTTTGGCCCCAATGACACCCACGCGCGATCGACATCGCGCGATCGAAGCGTCGTTGAACGCGGTCGACCACCCGAAGCACGCGGGCGGTTCTGGTGATTTTTTCGTTGGGGATGTGGGGCAAGAGGAAGATCTGATCGCTTGGGAGCTGAAACAGGAGCCGTATTTGGTGAAGTGAAGAATCTCCACCTGCTCATTGGGTCAAAATGGGTCAAAAATGGACGTCGATCTTGGGGGATTGTTGGAGGAAGTGAGGAAGTTGTCGCGGGCCCTGGCAAGAATGGAGTGACATTACTGATCATTACTGACTCTTTGGAATTGTTTTGGACTGCATTAAGTAGTATTTGAAGTCTGAAATCGTCTGAAGACTTCTTGCAACTGCATCAGTGTTTGAGATCCGAGCATCTTCCAGGGAATTCCATCGAGGAATTGCATGGATTTTATCTTTGGGGAACACATTTGGCTACTCAAATCCCATTCGTCTCAGTGCCTCAGTGCCAATCCGTCTGAACACTTCTTCACCTGAGAACTGCCGAACTTTGAGCAGGAGGTTTTCTTTTGAAGGAGGGGAAGCTGGATCTAGCTATAGTAATTCAAGGGTAGCCCCCTGCTGCGGCACAAGCCCCTATGCCCACGCTACTGGCGTCTCCCTGTCGTGTTGTTTCCCTAACATTCGTACCGGTCTTCTATATTGTTGTGTTTGTATGTGTTTGTGTGTTGTTGTTTTTTTCCTAGCTCGATGCTTACTGGTCGGTTTGTTTGCACACTTTTGGCGACAAAGCCGAGCTAGTGCTCCTCCAGGCAGCAAGCACCTCGCTTCAACTTTGATGCTGCTGATGCTTGGCTATCCATGGTGCATCATCTCAGGTGTTTTGGGCGACCTGATTTGGTTATATTTGGTTCAATGTTGGGGATTTGTTGGACACTGCGGATTTGTTGCCTCGCTTCTTTCACCCAATTGGGGCTCAACATGGCTCCGTGGTGTTCTCAACGCGAGTGTTATAGCTGATGAATGTTGGGCATATGTGGGCACTTGCTGTGATTAGACAGGTTGTGACATTGGTGTGTTCATGCTCCAGTCATCATTGGGTGGAAAAATGGTCCATTTCGGCAAAACAGAACCGAACCCGGAGGACTAAACAGAACCAGGCGGAGGACTAAACCGTCCTGAAGAACCCGGTTTGGTGGCACTTGGCACCCAGGTCTACATCATCAAACAAGCTCCATTGATCAACTGGATGCAAACCTTCCCCACGGATGAGATGCGGACAGATCATGTGGAGGGCTATTGCATTTGCAAGGTGCTGTTGCCAACAAAAACGAGTGGGTGGCTGGCGCGGTTGTCGGGGCCATGGACGCCATACTTTTGACCAATCAGGTTCCAAAGCAGCATGCCATGCCAGCATGAACCAGCCTTGAGTGGTTGAACGGGGTGAGCTAGTGTGGGAACATGATGTGCAGGGGCATCTAGATCAACAAAAAAGTAACATTAGCATGAAAAAGAAGTAAACAGATTATCAGCAAAAACGTAATAAAGTATACAACAAAGTCCTTGATAGGCCTCTTCTGCTCCTGGCCCTGTGGTCTGCGGGTCCTTTAGTCCGCTGGTCCACTGGTCCTTTGGTCCCCTGGTCCCTTGGTCCTTTGGTCCCTTGGTGCTTTGGTCCAAAGGCCCTTTGGCCCCCTGGTCCTTTGGTCCTGGTCCGGTCCCGTGGTCTCCTGGTCCTTTGCTCTCCTGGTCCTCTGGTCTGCGGGTTTCCTAGGGGTTTCTCCTTGTTCTTTCACTGATGCTTTTTGTTGCCTTTGGTCCTTTTGTGCACTTTTAGATGCCCTTCACTGAAAGGGCGATAGGGTACCTAGTTTCTACTGATTTCTTTTGTGGTGCTGTGTTTTAACGTTTGGTTCACTTTGGGGGGAGGCGCTTGCGCCCTCCCCCCAACCCCCCTCCAGCACCACGAAATCTGCACTCTTGCACCGCGCCTGCCATGAAAACTAACTATGTAAAGGGTCGCCCATCGCACTTGCAGATTGTCCTCCTTCTTTGGCCGGACCATGCATGAGCATTCAAGTGTAATAGCCCCGCAGCTTTTCACGTAGTGATGGAATGTAACGACTTTTTGAGCCGATGCTCAACCCCAACCATCCTCTGTGGGCTAGAATATTTTGTTGATTCCCTTTTCAGTTTTTTTGATCCCTTACCCTTGTGCAGGGACCTGCACAATTGGGAAGTCATGAAGCCTCTATATAAGTCTAGAATTTCCTGCAGGATATGGTGATGTCCTTTGGCTTCTAGCACTTGCCGCAGTGTCTGAATTTCCAAGACCAATCGCAAAGGACGTAGACCCATGTCGGACCATGGAGGTGCTTTTCTCCGACGCCCTGTCACATGGGTCGCCCAATCTGTGCTGTCGCCCAGTCACCGCTGCAGTCTTGCAGGTCTTGGTGCAAAACTCTCCGGTGCTGCATTTGCAAGACCATGCCATCCGCCCGTTGGGTGCCTGCAAACCCGGTGGCACACCGCCGGCTGTGCCTCAGGAGCCCTGGTTTCAGGGCATGGGGTGTTCTTTCGCGCGCTTGCAGTGCAGGGAGATGGGGATTGTGAGGGCATTCTAGCTCTCTGGAACTTCTAAATTGGGTTGATCCTCCCACCCACCTTTTTGGATTAAAGTTCCGACATAACTACTCCTCAATCATGCGTTCACCAGGAGCTCCTTTCCTTAAGTGGTCACTCTTCTTTGGGGTCCTTGATAAGGCCACCTGGGTCAATCGCATGTGGCACACCTCACCTGGTCACTCCGCTGGCACCGGTGGCGTCGTCGGACGTCGAGAGGTCGAGAAGCAACAGAGAGGGACTGAAGGGGCGGACCCCTGCGTGAAACGGTGGAGAAGGTCCCATGGAGAGCCCGGACTCGGATTCTGATAGGGTATACTATTTAGGCCAAGATTCCTGAGCCGCAGTCCCCCTAGACTTTAGTGCAGCACTTTCGTTCAGAGTGACTTTTTTTAGTGGGACAGCTGTGAGACAGTCAGGCCCTGGAGAGAGAGAGAGAGAGAGAGCAAGATAGAGATGGTGTGGATAGAGAGAGAGGGTTTTTTAGTCGCATTTGAAACTCGAACGTTGCCGTTTGGCTGTTTTTGTGGAAATGACTCATCCGACTCAACCCAGGACTTTTCCTCCATCATGGGGCAGAAGTTGCTTGAACGCATTCGCCGTGAAATTGCCGTATACTTTGGCAAGCACAGTTGGTTACGTGCTGTGTAAAAACGGTCCATCTTAATATAGGGTATACCTATCCCGTTGAAGTGGAAGAACTGCAGAGGGACAGGCCCTGGGGGATGGCCATTGCCAATTTCTCCGGAAGTGGGGTGTCGTGGGTCACAGTGTGGCCGGCATGCAGACTCTCTTCGTCTGTGGTGTGTGTGTGTGTGTGGATCCTGCTTGGGTCCCCCGATGTGACAAGCAGACGACAACACAGAGGGAATACATACCAGCACCTTCATGTCGGGGTCACCTGGCTGGAAGCCCCAGCCCACCACCATCCGGGACCTCCGAAAAACCCCTTGTAGGTCCAGGTATATGCTACGTAGACCTGACTCTCGGAGAACGAAGCGCGCAAGCGGGACCGGGAAGGGAAGCATCTTAGGCTGCCTCCCAGACTTTACTATTTGATGCTTCATGGCATCATCTCACATAAGCGACCTGGCTATCAGATCAGTCGGATCACTTGGTGTGTGATCATGGCCTTAAGTGCCAGACTTCTGAATCAGAACATCCACAAAAACACCCATGCATGACGCACGTTCGCTTGCTCGCAGGCGCGCGAGTTGGGGGAAGTTCTGAGGGTGATTCGGTGCTTCCTCATCCTCCAATAGTGCCAAACACGGCAGGTCCGGTTGATTAGACCCGGTCCAGAACAGAACCGAAGAACGGTTTCGCTCCACGGTTTGGACCCAAAATGGAGTGAACGAACTCCAAAACATAAGACTCAGTCGGAACATAAGCCTGAACATCCGACTCAGTCGGGCGAGGTGGCTCAAAGGAACTGGCATGTTTGCGGACCCAGATTTCGGATGGATTTGTAATGTTTAGTTTCAGGTTTCTAGATTGGATTTCATGTGTATCCAGAGTGTATCAGCAAGAGACTCCACGCTGGCGAAGCAACCAAGTTCTTCGGTTCTCGGCACGATTTGTGGCAACACGCTAGTGCAAGTGAGATGTAACAATCTCGAAGATCGGAGGGAGATCCAGACGAACCAAGCCAGATCCAGTGCATACGCAGGTTGCCACAGGCCTTAGCCAAGGGTGAGTGGACGGACAAGTCTCAGCCATTAGCCGCTCCGATGCACCAAGAGACACCGAACCTCGTTTGACCAGGCGATGTGGCCCTACAGGCAAACAGAGAGAGATTATATATTATATATATACACCTGCAACCTCAAATGATCAAACATAATTTTCCATTCAGAAATTCCTGTGCACTACACGTCTTTCAGGAAAAGACACAAAAGTCAATGAAATGCACGTTTTCTATCGTTTTCTGATTGTAGCCCTTTGGCGCCCTTTGGGCTGTATTGGGTGGCATTTTTCCACTTCCGGAGCCTGTCATTCGGTGACAAATGAGAACATGCAGCTATGTCAGAAGTATTGAGATACCTTTGTGGGTCGAAGGGTGTGTCCATCCCAAAGGAGCTCCCTCACGAGATTTGGAGCTTGTCAAAACGGCAGGGCTCCATTTTGTTGAAGAAAAGCCCCGCGTGACAAATTTGTTCTACCCGGAAATTCCCATCAAGCCCACGTCTTTGCCCGTCCAATACATGTCTTTTCCCGTCCTATACGCGTCTTTCCCATCCAACACACATCTTTCCCTGTCCACTACTCTACACTTACGAAGCTTATGAATCTGTGGTGGGACATGTTAGCAGGATATGTCAGAGAGTGAGTTCAAGAACTGCAAGCCACAGAGTGCTAATGGGACATGTTAGCAGGATATGTCAGAGAGTGAGTTCAAGAACTGCAAGCCACAGAGTGCTAGACCGGATCCGTATCAAAATGAAATGGGGGATTCGGAAGTTGAGCTGGAAGCGCAGGCTCCGGCACAAGTGACAAGCAGGGCATCCTTATCTATTTCCGACCCAATGCGTACAAAAGCGGGGTGTAAATTTACCCACCAGATTCGCTATAACAAAAAGCCAGCTATTGCTCCGACCACTCCCACTACTACTAATAGAACAACAACAACAACACTAAACTGCTGCTGCTACTACTACTACTACTACTCCTCCTACTCCTCCTCCTGCTGCGGCTGTTACTGCTACTGCTACTGCTGCTGCTCCTCCTGCTGCTGCTATTGCCACTGCTGCTACTACTACTACTACTACTGCTACTACTACTACTACTAACTACTACTAACTACTACTAACTACTACTACTAACTACTACTACTACTACTACTGCTACTGCTACTGCTCCTGCTCCTGCTCCTGCTGCTGCTGCTACTGCTACTGCTACTGCTACTGCTATTACTACTACTACTACTACTACTACTACTACCACTACCACTACCACTACCACTACCACTACCACTGCTACAACAACCACTACTACTCCTCCTACGACTACTACTACCACTACTACTACTACTTACTTACTTACTTACATACTTACTACCTACTACTACTACTCCTACTACTTATTACTACTTACTACTACTTGCTACTACTTACTACTAACTTACTACTAACTTACTACTACTTACTACTACTTACTTACTACTTACTACTTACTACCTACTACTACTACTACTACT
>CAXAMN010003669.1:878452-959099 GCA_963970005.1 Durusdinium trenchii | reverse complement strand
CTTCTACTTCTACTACTTTTACTTCTACTTCTACTTCTACTTCTACTTCTACTTCTACTTCTACTTACTACTACTGCGACTACTACTCCTACTCTTACTCCTACTCCTACTACTACTACTCCTACTACTACTACTACTACTCCTGCTGCTGCTGCTACCACCACCTCCACCTAGCCACTCGGCACCAGCTACTCAGGCGTTCCTTCCTGCCAGCCTCTCAGGCTTTTCTTCCAATCAGCCACTCAACCACTCAGACTTTTCTTCCAATCAGCCACTCAACCACTCAGACTTTTCTTCCTGTCAGCCACTCAGCCACTCAAGATCCTGAGTGGCTGAGTGGCTGACAAGAAGAAAATCCACTCAAGATCCTGAGTGGCTGATCGGCTGACAGGAAGAAATGTCTGAGTGGCTGAGTGGCTGACAGGAAGAAAAGCCTGAGTGGCTGAGTGGCCGCCGTGAACCGCGACCCGGATTGTTCATACGCTCATTTTTGGCCCAATGAAGATGCAAGTATATATTGTATACAAATGCAGAGCGCGAGAGAGAGAGAGAGAGAGAGAGAGAGAGCGAGAGAGAGAGAGAGAGAGAGAGAAAGAGAGAGCGCGAGAGAGAGGGGGCGAGCCGATACAACTTGGAGACAGGAATTGCGATGGGTGAACTCCAAGAATTCCTTTCCGACATGTTTTTTAATGCCTCTGCTTTCTCCAGGTCGATACCCACGAGTTTCGGTCCTTACTGGCAGATCTTCAGGAGTATCGCCAGGCCTTCGCTGCGAAAGGGTAGGGGTGAAATCAGCTGATCTCGGCCGGGAAGGGATGCCGGGCAGAGCAGCTCACAAAGTCCTAAATGTGACACAATCATTGTGTTCTAAACAGGGCCGGCTGAAGAATCCATGTCAAAGAAGGACATGCAAAAACACATAATGGAAGTGGAAAACGGCCCTTTGGATGACCAGTTTCCTCTACAAACAGATGGTCTTCCGCTATTCCACTTCCATGTCAATGACTCGGAGAGCTCCACTCATCTCCATTCCCAAACTAAGTGATGCTGGCAAACCAGGGGCATGTATTTGATCTTATTTGATCGTTATTTGCTCTAGTCTTGGAACCCTGTGGTAGTCAGAATCCATCAATGAAGATGATTGACATTCCAGCACCATTTGTTTGGGTTGCCTCGTGGACTACGACACATCTAAAGCTGACATGATCGAATTGTGAGGAAATGTTGGACTTCGCCACCCGGACCACCTGGACTTCCTTTGTGGCAAACTCGTGCTTTGACGACTTGGCAAATTCACCAATGAAACTGTGTGTGTGGCAGGTGGCCTTAGGCTTGGTGGCCCAGCATTTGCATCGCAGCTTCCACCAGAAGAAGATCCTTTGTGCCGCGGCGAGCGCCATTGGGCGCTCTGAAGAGCCAGGGGGAAGATAGATGAAAGACCCAGTGGTTGCATTCCTGATTTCAAGACTTCACACCAGTTCCTTAGTTCACTTAAATGGTTCATCTGGCTTGGGCTATGAGATGATCGAACCAGAGCCAGTTTGACAGGCATGCAGGGGGAAGCAGATGGAAGATAGACTAGGATCCGATGGAAGATCAGCCGCAAAGAACTTCTGGGTCAGTGTTGACTACATCCGACTCACGCCCCCAAGCCATTACTTCATTTTCGACCCATGGGCCCTGGGTGGGAAGACCTGGGCCCTGAAGCCTGTGGGCAGAGACCCTCCGATCCGGGCAGATCCGTCGAGGCAAAGCATTTTGGGAGCCCTCTGCGATCCGTCAAGCGTTTGGCAGCGACGCCAGCTTACCACCAGAAGCGCGAGTCATTCAGCCGGCCATTGTGCAGGCACCTTCTGTTCGGGTTCAGCGTTCCGCACGGGTGGAGGCGACACCTTCCTGCAATCCTCAGGATTTCTTCCGTAGAAGAGGTTGACGGCAGTGGATCGAACATGTGCAGCCAAACAGGTCACCCGCATGGTGGACATATTATGAGTTATATTGAGTTATTATGACCACTTCTGGCAGCCATCAAAAACCTGGCGGTGCAAAGCGCGCCACGTCACGCACGATCTGTTGAGTCACGCAGGGCCTCCGCTGGAGGATCAGTGGCTCAGCAGTGAAGGCAGAGATGCAGAGACAAGGCAGGAGAGTTGGTGATACAACCACTGATTTTCAAGAGTATTTGGGTGTGAGAATGGGAGATTTGGGGTTTCAAGTCGTTGTTTTTCTAGAGATGGGGCACTTGGCAGTTAATCCATGATAGGCTTCAGGACTTTAACTTGCAAACAAGGTTTCATACCCTACTATAGTTCGGAGCGAGCATCGTAGCAAACAGTATGATGGTTTCGGGTTGTATGAGATTGAACACACAAAGGGCAATAGTTTGGGTCTGTCCTACTTATATACCGGTAACTGTCAGTAAACAATTACCACCATTTTTGAACAAGGCCTTTACCAACCATCATCATCCACTGTTACAGGTAAAAGGATAGACGCAAACAATCCTTTAGATGTTGCAATTGATGAGTGAGCCATGCCCTCACAGACACCGCTCATGGTCCTTCCTTTTGATTGAGATACAGCCTTAGCCTCAAAGCTGCTTCTTTGAGGCTAAGGCCACCTGACCCGTGCAGCACTCCAAATTTGCTCATAAGTTGCTTGCCAGCTTTGCCTAGATGTTAGGGGCTTGGCGTCTCGAACGACGCAGAGAGGAACCAGGAGGAACCACTCCTTCCGGTGGAAAGCTGCAGAATGCAGGCAACAAGTGGTTTTTAGTGCAACTAAGTATGCAGATGACCCTCTAAGGGGTGTCTATTTGTAGGCCCTTCGCTGTTAAGGGGTGTCCATCAACCACCCCTTGGGGGCGGGGTCCTGGTACATGGTTATATACTTAGATACCTTCCGCTCAGATATGTTCAGCAATTCATACAGCACGTCCAGATTGGGAAGGTTGCTCACCTGTGCCAACCTCTGGCATCCGTTGACCAGACACGAGGCGACTCGGTCGTTCACCAGACACGGAGGACGGTCGGTTCACGACGTGCGACGCGGGTCGTTGACCAACGGTTGACTGACGAGTTATTCGGCCAGGCATGAGTCGTTACGCCGTTACGCGGTCGGCCAGGCGTGAGCAAGGTGGACTTCAGCTTTTGCTTAAATTGGCATTCCCACGAGTTCGAGAGTGCCCCTTTGATCTTGAGTGGGGGCGGACTTCCAAAGCCGGTGTCCTGTCCTCCCAAAGGCTCTTTTGGTGCAAGGATTTCGAGGAAGGGGCACTGGTTGGTTCGAATGAGGGCCTGGCTTTTTGGCTCTTAGTGCGATAATAGCTCCTTCAAGAGGTACACCACGGCTAACTCAACATTTGTCCGCAGTGGAGGTGAATGCTTGACGGTCAGTTTGGTTTACATGAAGTATCGTCAAATTTAGTTAGCTTAGTTTGCTTCCAGTAGTTTGAGCATTTAGGCTCGAAAATGGTGCTGTGTTTTCCCATTCGGACCGAATGGAGCCTACCAGCCCTTGACGACTGGTCCGGAGAAGAATATCTCAGGGTGAATGATGATGGATGAGGACATATGATGACAATGGATATATATATATATACCCGGCAGATATATATATATATATGCTGTATATATATATATATATGTTGAATTTATACATATATCATAGTTTTTTGTTCGACGTGCAAATATTTGGTCCTAGTGAAGGTGGAAATTGATGACATGCGCGCTGCCTCTCGTGTCACTGTGGTTTTAGGGGAAGTGTCATGTTTCTTCACCAGCAGCTAGACTTCGGAATAATTAATCATGCAGAATCTATCGCATGATATTGCATGCCATCCCCCAAAGCACAAATACATCACACATCCCCTACTTTGGTCAACCTGGCACCATCCTTTGCCACTGATCAGCTTGGGAGCTGATCGTTCTCGCCCGGAAGTGCCGAGCTCAGGATGGTCCCTTGATGCAAGGCATTACCGACCAGGGAGCGCCGAGCTTTGATGGGGACTTGCTGTCTTTGACGCTTGGAGATGCCGCAGAAGGCACATGTGCAGATTCCGTGGTGTGCGATCACCATGCGTGTGGTTGATGTGTTTGTTTGTCGCACCCTGGAGCCTGGATTCTACTCTTAGTGCGATCACTTGGCCTCCAGTGCAGACACAATTATTCGAGAACGGATTGGACGTGAAGAGGCAGAATCTGATGGATTAACATTTGGTTTCATTGGTCTACCAGGCTACCACCCTCAATGGGTCTATGTAGTTTTTTTTTGCTTCAACACTTGTTGGGGGCCACAAGTGTCGCTCACAGGCACCCCATCCAACGACTGGTCAAGACCAGCGACGCGATGTATTTGAGGAATGCCTTAGTGCACTTCATTGTCTTGGAGAAATTGGACTTGATCAGCAATGAGGAGAAGTTGCTTCATTTCGAGCCACTGAAGAGAGACCCCATAAGAAGGTTCAAGACCTTCTGGACATGTCTTTGTTGGCCTCGCCTTTGCCAACTGGCAAAACTCTTGGAGATGGCGATGGGTGGAGGGCGGGGGAGAGAGAGAGAGAGAGAGTGAGTGTGTGTTTGTGTGCGGCATGTTGGATGATGTTTTTTTGACTTGCTTGCTTGGAATTTGGGAGTCAACCTGCAGAAGATGCGCTAGACTGGTTCGACCAGATTGGTTTGGGATGAAGGCTTGGGCAGGCTTGGTGATTCTTTCTGAGGGCCTTCGGGACTGAAGACTGGGGCCCACAATGGCCGTAGATCTTGTAGCAAGACTCTGCGGATATGCACATAAAGCTATATATGACCTGGATCTTCAAATACTCGATTTTTGCCGGGGAAATTGTTGAGTGAAAAGACGCCGTAATCCAAAAAACGTGCAGTTTTGGAGGTTGCAAACATGTGCTCAATATCCACGGACGGGGAAAGACGCCGTTGGACGCCTAAAGATGCCGTTTTGAAGCCTAAAAACGCCGCTTCTTTGTTGTTTTTCCGGTTTCCGCTGGTCACAACCAAAAAAGCATGAACGTTGTCTTGGGAAAAAAGAAAAAAAACAAGATCCAGATATGTCATCATTTGGCCCAATGGTTGCAGGATGGCGGCGCTACCATGCTGAGCGACGTGCTGAGGAACACCCCGAGCGTCTTGACCGAGCCTTGCTTAACGGCGCTGGAACTGATGAAGCGTCTTGGATCCGTCATGATGTCCAGCTGCGTTCGAATGAGGCAATGAACCCCAACAGAGTCCAGATTGTCCGGTGAGTAGCCCCATTGGATCCAGTCAGTAGCTATTTCAGGAACCGCTGATTCCTGAAATGGAGGTTGCTACTGCTGCGCCCCAGGTTCCTTTGAGCTGACTGGGAGTCATCCAGAAAAAGATTTGCAGATTCCCCCTGTGTTTCACATTTTGACATCACATCGATGGCCTCCACCCTACTAGCCATGGCCTCCACCCTACTGGCGGCCTCCAACCTAGTAGCGATGGCCTCCTCCTTACAAGCGGTTGCTTGGTCGGTCGGCACCCGTCAGCGACCGAGGTTCGGGCAGCTGACGGGAGATCCTTTCGAGGTCGCAGAAAGCTCGAAACCCTTCCCACAGGAGATCAAGTCACCTGGTGCCATTGCGTGTGGCGGGTGTTGGGCCTAGGAAACGACTCGACTGCGCTAAGGTGAAAAGGACGGAGGTGCGTTTGAAGAAGTCTTCTGAATAGCTCTTGCCTAAAGGAGACGGAGGTAGGACGGTGCATTTGGCTTCATGGATAATCTTCATGGCTCGCGAGGCCATTTTGATATAACTCTGAAGGACAAGAGAACCTGTTCATAAGTTCTTTCTTGGTCACTCCGGCCACATGGGCCACATGAATGCCTTCAATTTGCCAACCACTCATCCGATGTGTCTAGACCTGTCTGGCGGACCTGGACCTCCCGTCGGCCGACGTGAGAGCTCAGGTATCCCAGCAGCAGCACACTGGCGGCGAGCGACAGAGATAAGGCAGCACCGAGGGGACCGGTGGGCATGAAAGTAGAGGGAGGGGACGATCCTGCAGTGAAGTGGACTGGGCGAGTTCTATGATGAGTCTGGTCAGTGAAAAGCTTGAGTTCTAACCGATTTGGGAACTGACGTGAAAGGGACTACCGCGGCTGCCTCAGATGGTGCCACGTGGATTTGGGGAGAGATGAGTGCGTGAGTGGGACCTGTGATGGGCGCCAGATACGGCGCCAGATGGTGAACAAGATGTGAACATGCCCCGTTTTCGCGGCCAAACCTGTAATTCCACCAAGTGTCTTACAATTGGATGTTTTCTGCATACTCTTCCAGGCAGAGTTCCTTGTTTCCGTAGCTCTTTGGAAACTTGAGATGCACCCGTCAACAACAAGTAAACAAGGATGCAGGCCGGGGATGATAACTTGCCATAACTTACCCGCCTGTTATCATCATTGTTGTCGAAAGCCGGCCAAGCATACACCAAGATTCTAGATTTGGTCCCAGTGATGCCCCTAGAATCAGATTGAGACATATTAAAACCAGCAACTTCAAAGACACTCTATGTAGAGATGTTCAGGTAGACGAGAGGAAGGCCATGTGCTCAAATGCGTTCAAATTGAAAGGGGTATATACTCCCTAGGGCTCCAAGTACCTCTAAACCCACCCCCAACACCTTCTTAGAAGGTACTGTATTGATTGTGTTGTTCCTCGGCTGGTCATGTCGTCTTAGTGGCACAGGTTTGTGGCACGCTCTTGCTGTGTCGCGTGATGTCACTGGTGCCAATGCGCCTCAAGTGCCTGGGAGACAAAACGATCTTGGAAAGAAGCACCAAACTGATACACATGGTGACTTGTTGGGAATGACTCGGGTGAAACCTAGGGTAGACTGCATCAAACAACAGTAAGTTGAAGGTATTTAAGGATCAAGAAACGCTTGTTCATAGACAAAATCTTTGTTACTGTATCACGACTATCATTTGTACCGGTCAGATCAGAAATGCCATGGAATGCCATCTGACTGTATAGCTATGGCTATAGCCGTTATATACAGAGAAAACCGTTTTGCCCTGGTTCGGCACCACACTGTTTATGAAGGACCTCTTGAGGGCTCGGTGGGGCGGGGGCGAGGGTTCGGGGTGAGCGCCCAGGCCAGTTTGAGGGTTCGGTCTCGCCACGGTGAGACGAAGAAGAGTTCTTCTTAGTAGTGGTAATCCAAGCAATGCAACTGTAGTTTTGCAATGTGTTGCCAACTGCATGTGATTTTGGTGATGTGCGTTTGATGGTTTTTGTCAACTCTTGTTGCTTTTTGCCGTTGGGCACCATTTCTTCCTGTGACTTTTTCAGGAACGTCATGTGGGACAGCGATGTGGACTTCGATTTGGCCGCCTTCCATGCACTAGCACCTTGGAGCTTTGCACCAGGTGAGAACCTGGCGAGGTGTCCCGCTTTCTCAGGATCCCACCTAAGGGACCCACTGGTTGGAGGAACGACCTAGTCTTTCAGGGCACCACACCTGCCGGAAGAGGGTCCAAGTACCTTCTGAGAAGGGTCAGGCACTTGGATCTCTAGGGGTGATCCCTTGCTGACCCGCCCTTTAGACCCATGTGCTTGTGCCAGCCATCTACGAGTGGCCCTGGTGCGTATAATTAATCGATATAATGTTCAGTTTTACAGCAAATGATGGATGAGGCAAGTTTCGAAACCAGCACTTTAGGATGACATTGACAACACCTGAATCATAGCGAGACTGATCACCAAATCAGTCCCATTTCTTCTGATTGCGCTTCGCCAGACTCTTTGAGACACAGTATCAAGTCACAAATCTCGCGACAAATGACAAATGGTTCATTTTTAGCATAGCCGTCCCCCAGACAAACCATAAGAATTGAATGATCATCGGCAACCCGAAGGCAGTTTCATTCGTTCCATTCCACTTATATAAGTCCTTTTTTGACTTCAACCGGGTGTGCCTACTCATCCTACTCTCCAAACAATGGGTCGAACGATGTCCAAATGTCCGGCTCTGCCGCGGAGGTCCGTGCCTTGAAACGGACCCTGCGGCAATTGGTCGAGGGGGCCCTCGCCCACGTCCTGCTGCCGGACGGGTGACGCAACGGCGCCGGCGCCACCGTCGGACGAAGCGTTCGGGGGCGCCTTGCGAAGCGTCGCTTCGGGCGACAGGACTTGCAAAGAGTGAAGATTCTGCCGAAGGGCTTCATGTCCGCCACGCCCTTGAAGGACCTTCCGAGGGAACATGAAGCCTTCCGCGGTTGACTCCGAGATGATGCCGAGGCATTTGACTTGGTAGCACCGATGTAGGAAAACCCAGGACTGGGCATGTCAAAGGAGTCGTTTGGCTTGCAACGGCCAGCAGCCACGGCAGGCAGCCACGGCAGTTCAGGGTCACCGCTGTTGAAAATCCAGGACAGCTATCCCAACACTCCCGCAGAGTTGCCCACCTTCATGCTACCCAGGGCGTCTCTCGGCGACCAAAGCCGGCTCTGGTGCGAGTCATTTGGGCCCTGCTTTGGACCGCGTAGGACTTTGCATGGGGTCCAGGGACATGACGATGGACTTGGGGGACATCATGGGATCTTTGAACAACATCAACTCGGATCTTCATGGGATCTTTTGCTTCAACACCGCAACACATTTGGGGTTTGCGATCTGACATGTCCGGCGGATGTTGAACGTCTCGGGACAGTTCGTTCTTCCATGTTCGTCGGGTTTGGAACGCACGGGTGGTAGCGTCGTTCAGAGCCAGGCCATAGGGCCTAGCCACAAAGGGATTCGTTTGTATTCGTTTGGATTCATGCTTGCACTTGTTGTGGGAGTTGTTTCCCCTGAACCCATACAAACATGCGACAACAAGTTTCAGCATGTTTCAGCAATTTCATGTTGGAATCTTATGGTTTGGGTTGACCTGAGGAGTTTTGACGTCAACATGTAAAGAACGTGTGGACGAACTTGTGGACTCTTTGGCTCACCCTGCTCTTTTCGCCTCAAGGTGCATGGGTATTCTGGTGCGATATTTCTTGGAGTACCAGGCCGGGCACGGGCGAGTTCAACCTGGGGTTTCTGGTCAGAGTTCCGCACAGGCGGAGCTTCACCAGAGGTGACTAGCGGCTATGAAATTGTTCGCTTAATTTTCAGATTGATAGGATGAGTTAGGAAGGACTGAAGGACTATGTCTTTCTGAGACACCCATGAAACACT
Organism: Durusdinium trenchii; assembly: GCA_963970005.1. Classification (NCBI taxonomy): domain Eukaryota; class Dinophyceae; order Suessiales; family Symbiodiniaceae; genus Durusdinium; species Durusdinium trenchii. The sequence goes on along the minus strand of CAXAMN010003669.1, from coordinate 949,903 downwards.
ATGACTATGAATCTATGAGACATGTTATATATTTGCTTGTTAGGAGGCCAGGCCGTGACTGTCCCTCGACCCGGAGGGCCGACGACCTGTGCACAGGGGACCGCGGAGAGCTTCAAGACGGATGTGACGAAGCGCTTCCCGTGCTGCGCCCAAGCCATCGAGGAGATGGGGATGAGAGGTCGGGTAGATGGGTTTAGATGGGTTTCTCATGGCCAGGTTTGGATGCAACACATGCACTTGGATGATGTTTGAGAACATCCATGCATTTGTCCAAGCTTGGGTGGTGGATTTCCACTGTGCTCCTTAATTTCAATGCGCTTCGCCATCTCCCTTCAACCACTTGGATCAACCTCTTGCTGTGAGGACTTGCAGCTGGCCTTCACGTTTTGGCAAGATTTGAAGCGTTGCGTGGACACAGTGGCAGATCCTTTGGGTGCGGAAGACCTCTCCGAGGACGGGGGGCCCCCCATCCTTGGGGTCAGGGTATCCACGCCCCGTGGCCCTGGCTGGGTAGACTGGTCCATTTCCCGAACCTTCCAAGTGGTCGGGTTCCGCCTGCGGTTCGGTCTCCCGTTTAATAAACTATATGCAACCATCCAGCAATGTGATCATGGAAACCGACACACACACACACTCACACACAACACGACACGGACTCGCACGACACGCGTTTGGAGCGTTTTGAAATGTTTGCAGGAGTTACATCGGACTCAGCACCAGTAGAGCAGCGAGCAAACATGATGACTCATGATGGGCGGGAACTATTTGTTGGTTTCTGTGTGCAGAACTGCATTTGTCAAAGAACTTGGAATAACTTGACTTTCAACGCTGCAATACCATTTTGGGTGGTGATTTCAGATACTGTACTATTTTTCAACCTTTACTCAAGATTATTGATACCCATCAACCAGCATTGCATTCATCATATACCTGATGAGCCTATGCGACTTGAGCGTTTGTAGACAAACAGATGCAGACAGGCACCATCAAAAAAGAGTTCACCTTTCTGTGTGATGCAAAACCAGACTAGTTGACGACTCAAAAGGACAGCACGTGACGAAGAAGAAGAAGACGTGCTCGGGGGAGAAAACCCAGGTTTGGTGAGGCAGATCTATAGGTTGAAAGGATACAAACAAAGGCGTCCGTATCGGGGGCCGCGGGGCCATACATACCTAGAACCTGAGTGACTCCTGTTTTGGAGTCAAAACATGGTCTTTACCTATCAAAACAAAGGTCAGATGGGTTCTATATAGGTATCTATAGATATAGATATATAAGCTAATATAAGACATCCGTGTTTGAGATTGATTCGGTGCAAAACTGCACTCTTCACTCTTCGCCTCGGACTGACATACTGGCTGGACTCAGGACTGGACTCGACTCGTGTCACGGATCATTTGGATTCAACCTGCATGACGGAATGGGGTGGCAATCGAGAGAGAGCTAGCCGGTTGGATGCACCAGTCGCTAGGACATGCGCAAAGCCAGCGAGATCCTGCAGAGCCAGCGGCAGAAGTTGGGAATTTGAGCTCAGGTCGGACGTCCTGTGCTGTGTGGAAGCACCATGCGTTCTATATACATTTGCGGGTACAGTTCAACAGCTGCGTTTAACAGCTTTCTTTTGAGCGTCCAGATTCGGAGTCATGTGGGAGAGTTCCAAAAAAACGGTTTGCCATGCTGCTTGAGCTTGTGCCAGGCAGAATCTAGGAATCATACGCTCGCACTGCGAATTCGGCCATTGGGACTGAAGGTAGCCACCCCTGGCCCCTATCAGACTCTAGAGTAGCATTCAGCCTCACTAGGAACTCGAAGCATCCAACAGGTCCTCTTTTCTCATGACCAGCGCAGCAATCGCCACTGGTGTCCATCACGAACCTGAAACCCCCTTGTTGCAATGTTTCGTGCCTGTCGAGACAACCTCAGGTGGACGACTTCGGTGGGCAATGACGGGGTTGAGGATTGCCAAACGGCATTGATTGCAAAGCGATTAAGTTAAGTTTGGTCCGGAACCGTGATTACTAATATTAATATTGATATGATATACTCCGCCCTGAAAGTTTCTGGCGCAAGTCAGGGTTCCCGGGAGGGTTCCCGGATGCGCCATCAATGTATGTTTCCTCGCTATTTTGCACCTGTAGATGGCGCATTTACAGGGAGAAGGGGGGGCAAAAACGCAAACACAAGAACAAATGAGCTTGCAAAAACAAGTGAAACAACGCGCTATAGATGGCACAATGCACATCAGTGCCAAGCCATCCAAAGCAGTCCAAACCCCACTCAAGCACATCGGTGCCCATCCTACTCTGTTTTTTGCTCTTTCTCCTGCTTTTCCTTTCTCTTTCTTTTTCTCTTTCTAGCACTCACCTGCTCTGCACATCAACTCACTGTCAAGCAGATTGAAAAAATACTGTCGTAGAACTGCTTTGCGCCATCTATTGGCTCTTTGTTTTCAATTCTATTCCTATTTCTTCCTCGCACATGCTGTGAAGCCTATCCAGCCCCATCCAAGTCAAGACCATCCACACCTATTCAACCCCATACAAATCAGTGCAAAGCCATCTAATCCAGTCCAAACCCCACTCAATCCCATCGGCGCCCATCCTACTCTGTCTTTTACTCTTTCTCCTGCTTTTCCTTTCTCTTTGTCTTTCTTTCTTTGCACAAGAGATTCAGCTACTGTAGTTCTACTTTCTAACTGGAGTATATATAGATGGAGCGTGCAGTCAGGGGTCTCCGAGTACGAGGGTTTTTAGCCTAAATCTCATCTCGCCCTTTTTATACTGACGGGATGCCTACTGATAGCGCAATTCTACTGTGGTACTCTGGCGCTCGTAGATGGCGCATTTTTTTAAACCATCTATTTTCAGCCCGTGTAGATATAATAGTGGCCTCCCTCCGACTAACAGGGGAAGTCGAAAATTGTTGAGCAGGTCAGGGGGCAAAACTCCGGCCTTTATCAACAGAAATCAAGCAATAATAAGCACATCGTTTTCCTGGAACGGTTGACATGATTCCTCTCACCCGTCTTTTTTTGATCGAACAACATGTGCGCAAATTCCAAGTACCTGATTGTTAAGTTCCGAGTCTTAATATATGAATATTGACTTCTAGAATCCTGTTTGATGGTTTGGCCCCATAGCCAAGTCCAAGACTTATTTGAAACAAACATGAACGATTACTATACGATTTTGAGACACCATCCAATTCCAGCTGGTTGGATCCAGACACTTTTCCATGGTACATTTGGAGACGGCATGTGTGACATGCAGTCAAAGCCCTGCAGATCCTTAATGTGCGAGACAGCTTCTGGCAAGCGTTGATTTGCATATATATATATATATGTGCATCGAAGGAACCATGAGTCCATGAGTCCAGTGTTGTTTATGAAGCATGTAGGTGACCAAGATCCGTGTACAGCTTGCCAGCTGATGTCACGTCGAGAGTGGATTCTTGTGGTGGGGACGGCAGCAGAACCCTTCAATGGATTTGGATTTGGCCTTCCAGAGCTTGCACATCAACACAGAGGGTGAGTTACATGTTTAGGCCAGACACGTGCAATGGAAGTCCAACTCAGAGCTCGGCTTGTAGCTGCTTGCCCATTGCAAGACGTCGGGTGCAAGCACTGAAGACAAGTACAACATGGCAGCAGCACCCCCGCAACACATAATTAATCGGCAGTGTTGTGTGGTGCTTGGAATGTGGACTTTACTGTCAGATACACATATGTTTAAACTATTTATATTTCTGCAATATGATGTAACATGTATACACAGTGACCGCACTTGATTGAAGTCGCAGGCAAGGATTGAGACTTGACATTTGTGTAGTGGACATCCATTGTTGTGTGTACACATTGCATGTTTGACTGTGAGCCCTATTGGCACAAACGTGCACAATGCCCTTTGATTTTGGATGGCCAGCTTTCTACAATTCACATACACCATACATGTTTGCAGTGCCAAAGTCACGGGGGAAAACCTGACAACTATGGAGCCTCCCTACAGAGAACTGTACTGAAGCCAGACAGCAAGCAGCCAGCAGCTTCCGGCTTCCGTTTTGTGCTGCTGCTTCACAGGGAGCGGCTCACGATCGATACCAACATAAGCTACCCTGACTCACCCTAATCCCCCCCCGAGAGGACACGCATCCAACGATGTCCGCCCCTCATTGGACGACGCGCTTCTCCGCGGCAGATGTGAGACCGAATGACCGCAGAGCTTCGACGAGCTTCTGCCGACACGAGCGGAGCAGGGCGAAGAAAGGTCGACACCAGCAGGGCGGGTAGACACCACATGAAACTACTGTGAGTACCACTGTGACTGGCAACGAAGATCAACGAAGCAGAAGACCTTTTGCGGGGGAGCGATTTTCGCTGTTGGACAAGGTGGGTTTGGTGATTCTCGTGCATTCCTTCGAATGAGAGGAGGTTGTAGTGGACCACTGGAGGCTTAAGTACTGGACTGCCACTTGCTGGCTGGCGTCGTGAGCAATGCTAGAGCCCCAATAAGCAACTTCACTGGCGGTGGAGATTGAATAGCCACTTCTCACTACCTCCTGGGGCGTGAAGGTTACAACTTGACAACATGTGGCATGAGACAGCATCCCGCTTGCCATCGGCTCATTCGCAGCTTTACACAGATCGACTGGTTGAAGACCTCTGAAGCATGGCCGCAGAGGCCCAAGTCAAGTGTTGTCCTCATAGAGTCCAAGGTGGCTTAGAGATTAATCATGAATATATTGGGTGTGCATTTCAATAGGGAGACCCCCTGGCCGCTGGGTAGACTGGTTTGTCATTCTTCCGGGAACTGGGAGGTCTCCCTATGCGGGGATGGGTCATGGCACTTGCAGCACCAGGTCAACCTGTTGACCTATCTGGTGTGATGTACTCCCCTGCAGAGGTTGTAGAGGAAAATGGTCGAAACCACAGGACAATTCTTTGGTTCCATGTTAGTTTGCGGGAGAGCATCATTGATTTATATAATTGATGTATGATTTCAACGTTTGGCAGGGGTCCATCGTAGAACATTTCAGGGGTTCAACCAACTGCAAGTCAAGGTCACTGCAGTAAAGTCAAGTGCTATCGCGCATCCGTGATCTAGCTTCAGAACTTTATGCTCATTCAGTTGAGCCAAATATCGAAGTGTGTCCTTAAAACTACCATGTCTTACCATGGCTCCCAGCTTACAGACACTTACCACTTCACGGTTGATTCTGTCGAATCGAAACAGCCAACGAGTGAACACAGCAAAAATACGCTGCACCTGAAGTTCGGATAAGTTCGCTGCAAATGCGAATGGCTGTCCACACAGTGTCAATGCTACGCCTCAGTATGCTGGCCTGGACCGCTTTTGGTCGTTAAAAAACTAAAAAATCAGGAGATGATGTGCAATCGGTCAGCCCAGAAATGGTCGACTTGTTGGACCTTATAGTGTCGCACAAGAGATGAACGCCTGGCTGCACGCTCCTAACATAAATATGCCCGGGGTTGGGGGGGGGCCATCATTTTCGATTGTTTTCGACCGAGGATGTGCCCCCGATGCGCGTGCGACACCTTCAAACTCACTTGGCCGACCAGGGGCTGGTGAATTCCAGCAAGCTCAGCGAGCTGCTTGCCTTGATTTCAGCCTGGCTTTGTTTTCTAGCAATGGTGAACGCCGCCAAACATGGTCCGGACTATGTTCAATAAACGGGTTGCTTTCGGATGTAATTAGCCTGAGGCAGACCTTTTTGGGCTGTTTGATTGAAAGCTGACAAGAGTACAGATTGAGCTTCTCAAAGATCTAAAAGCGGGAAGTTTGGATGTGTGAGCGAAGCTTTGATTTGAGCGAAGCGCCAAAGCACATAGAACAGCAGAGTGGGAAGGATCATTAGCGCTTCTCTGTGACTCTGTGCGTGTCCAATCCTCCGAACTGATCCCTGATTCATGTCCAAACCGCCCCGTGCCGCACCACCCCTCACCTCCATTGCACCTGCGAACCCGGCAGTGCGAACCCCTTCGCCTTCATCCGGTTGGTGCCACGACGCCCGGCCGAGGCTGCGCAACACTTCCGTGGGCATCGATGCCGTGTTTTGGCTTCGATCCATTCAAGCCCTAAAGGCGAGATCCGGGAAGTTCAACGGTTGGGTTTTTTTGGAGGACAAAGAGGCAACAGGATCCCAGCTAGTACTTCTGGGAGTTGAGGATTGGGGAATGATTGGAGTGGGCATGAACTTTTGTTGTCGCGCCCATGTGCATCAATGTGTTATATTGTCATGAAGGCCTTTTTGGGGGGGAGGTCATGAAGGCAAACATTGTTTGCCGGTGTGTTTGTCACCTGTCTGACAGCAGTGCCAATCGTGGCAACGTTCGTCTTTGTGGTATGCCAGTCCTCAATGGTCCGCGGATGTTAGAGGAACTGGTCCCAACGGCCCAGCTGCTCGGATCCGGGAGTTCCATATGTTCCATGGCCCCCCCACTCCGCGGGCCTTGTCTGCCAGGATCCTTTTGCGGATGCCTTGGGAGGTATCCCACCGGGGATGTTTGGCTTTGTGGACAAGGAGTTGGATTCCTTCAAGGAGTTGCTCAGCGGAAGTCTTCACAAAGCAATCCTTGCATGCTTTTTTCGCGTCTTGTGGCAATTCTTAGTAACTGGAGAGATTGAGAGGCCATCGAACTGGTAACTCTTCACAGTGGTGAGACGGTCTCGTTCTGCTGACGGGCGTGAGGGACATGTTCAAAGCATTTCACACCCATATATAGTGTTCTCATTTGGTACTGTAATAAGCCCGTAAATACTGTGTTCATTTCAGTCATCAAACTCAGTGTCACGTTTTGCTTTGAAACGGACTTTGGGGTGTGCCATTTCTTGAGGCTGGAGAGGCTGGAGGTTCAATCACCAGTGGGTCGTTGGTGCCGGAGACTGAAGGTGTTCTCAACGAATCCAACTCCAAAAGCTGCGGAGGCTTTGAACGTCCAAAGAAGTCAATGCACCTCAATGGTTCACACAGTCCCAGGTTCGTCACGATGGATGGGTCGGATTGGTTCAATATGGTTCAATTGGTTCTGATCGATTGCAGAGTTCGCACCTTCTTGCAATTGCAACCTCTTCAGCGTTGGTGTTTGTTTAAGTCCTGGGCCTCTAAACATGCATGTCTTGGAGTGGGTTCACTACAAACGCTAAGGCCTTTCAGATGATTCCGATCTTGGTGCTATCTCACCACATGCTTTCAACATGTTTCAACACAACTCTTTTCCCACTAAAACCCACCCTCCTCAAACCAACAAAACAATCCCAACAAAACCGGGTGTTTCAGTCCATCGGAACCCCCCCAAAAAAAGAACAAAACAACCAGCTCCCGTGGCCCGGGTTCCAAGGTGGGGCATCACTCCATTCTTCATCTTTCAGGGCGTCGCTCCAGGACGGTGGAACGGTGGAATGGCCGTCCGCGTCCGTCGTGATGGATCCAAAAGGCGAGAGTCTCGGTGGAATGGTCCCGGTCCTGTTTGGGAGGCATTCGCCTCATGGGTCAACCAGCTGGTGCAGTTACCATCTTGGCTCTTGGGGCCGAAACTGTAGGGTTCGAACGGTTTTTCACGGTCTTGTTTGGGGAAGAACTATGGAACTCACGACTGTTGGAATCTGAGGGAGATGGTTCTGATATGTTCTGATTTAATCACACCATACTTGCTCCAGATCGATGCAGAGTGGCCCTCCCCCACTGGAAGCAAGCTGAATAGCCCTGCAGTTTCAATTTGTTGTGGTGTTCTGTTACCAGTTAGCTTGTGCTAAGAATGATATACTTGACTCACAGATCCAACCCCTTCAGACCCTTGAGTGATATGTGAGGATGTACTAACTTCAGCAATTGTTTCGTGGTCCAATTGTCCCATTCAACGATGGAAGCGGAACCCGAAAGAGTCGATGTGCAACGTCCTTTCGACTCGTCATGATCGAAGCATGTAACTGGCGTGCGGCAACGCGACGGCCGCGACAGGACCTCAGCACTCCATGTTCGCCAACCGGATGGATGCACAGATGCTTGGTGGGTTTGAGTTGTTGCTATGGTGGCCCGCTGATTGGCAGAACCGGCTCGGTGTTCTTTGATTGAACATCTCGGGTGTTCAGTGCTCCGTTTGCAACGAGGTAATGCAGGGCCGAGTCTTTTTACAGCTGTGGACGGCATGTCTGAAGCTTAGGGTCTTATATGATTATACATAGGGTCATACAAATCACTTGGAATCCGGACGAATTGGGACAAATCCGCTTCCCCGTTTCCGCTGCAAGAAATCCTCGTTCCTCGCGTAAGAGGTGGGTCCCAAGGCTCTTTAAGAGCTGGAGAGAATGAACCGACGGATGGCGTTGCTTACGGCGGATGCTGATTCCGCCAATGCAAACCTGCAGATATTGCGAGAAGCCAGGATGGTTGATTTGGGAGGCTTGACCAGATCTTCAACATGGTTCAACATCATCAACCCATTTCATACACACTTGTATCCTTTGGAAGATCTTGGAAGATGCACAGTTGAAGAAACGATTGATCAGCTGGAGTCCTAGAGCCTGTGGTACAACCCAGCCCAACATGAAAAGACCATCCACAGCAGCTCCCGCACCAGCAGCTTCCGTGCTCGGTCCACAGCTTCTCAGCTCCCGCTTGACGTCCGCGCTCACCGCATCGACTGTGGCGGCTGGTTGACGGCCGTGGAGTGTGTTTGGAACTGCATCCAGACCAAGAACCCTACAGTCAAAACGAATCAAATCCCATAACCGAGGCAAAGCCCATACTTTGTGCAGGGAATGGTTGAGGGCATCCTCAACCATTTCTCATGAGTGGCCCGCCCTGCCTCCTGTTACAGTATAGAGATCATTACGGTCCTCATGTCCTGACAAGCCTCCGACATCCTTGGTGATGGATTGCCATCACGTTAGGAACCAAAAGGGGCGACCTCTGGATATTCATAGACATTTGAGATCATTTGAGGGGTATCACCTACTCCGGCCCACCGTCACATGGCCACACCTTGAGCTCGCGTTCTGAGGATGGACATGGCCTGGAACCACTTGTCACGTGGAGAGAAGTCGGCGGCGCAGAAATGCTTTGCGGTCAGGGGAGCCCAGCGGCAGTGACCGGACGAGCCGAGCCGAGCCATTGTTTTTTTTGGATTCGGACCAGGATGCCAGTTGGAAAATGGCTGCCATTGGGCGAACAAAGCGCAGCCCACGACATGTGGATTTTCCAATAGATATATTATGATATTTTATAATTCATAATTAATATATTGTATACTATTGTGGTATGTGTATATATATATATGGGCCATAGGGTTTTCTATTTGCTTGAGTCAGGTCTACAAACTTTCCCAAGTCCTTGGTCATTTCGCAGACATGTCAAGCACTGGACCTTCATTGATTTTTCTGGGAGTTGCCCAGTTCTTGACGTGGACTCCCAACTCAGTCCAACATTTTGAGGCTCCCAACTCAGGAAAAATCGTGCAAAAAGAAGCATGAAAGAAACATGGACTTACCTGGACCATCCATAATGGGTGTCCAATGGAGATCCCCAAGAAGTGTAGGGTAGAGTAGTCCATTGGACACCCAGACAGGATGGTCCTGGTATGTACTTTATTTTTTTAATCCGAGGCTTGCAGAACTTTTTTGGACCCATCAAGTCGGTCACAGAGAGTGGTGTCGTTATCGGGTATGTCTTTGCACTATGTAGCTGAGGCTCCAGTGAGCTGAGGAAGTAATTTGAGGCCAAGGACGACCTGCTGCAACATCTCTTTGCCCAACAAGCCGAACCCCCAAATAGATAGAAGATTCAGACCTGATGGATCATGTTCCAACACCACCAATGCAAAGTCTTCCGCTGAAGCCTTCCGGTGGGAATGGGGGAAGACAGGTTTTTGTGGCCAACCAGACCAACGAAGGTCCTGTTTTGGACCGGTCTCAAGCAACCCGACGAGGTCTCAACCAGCCGAATCAATGGGGACTTTGTCTATTTCATTTTCCATCACCTGTGGCTTGGCGGGAGTTCCAGAGTTCGCATCACGCCCACCAGGTGGTGGACACCTTGGAAGGAGTTTTTCGATCTCAAGGCTCACACTTAGAAGAGAGCTCGCAAGAGCACAGGTTCAGAAGCTGGATCGACGAACTCATTACAGAGCCCTTGAGTGCATTATCCCTTGACTGCAGAAACAACGTATGAGACAGCGGTAAGCTCTACTTAGAATCACAGGGTAGCTGGACATCACGACTGGGAAATAGCAGGTACGCGAGAGTGATCAGCTCTCACTTCCCATATAATCAGGTAGCTTCGTTGAACATGGTCCCTGATTGCACGCCAGGTCCCCCTGCTGAGTCCCAAACAGGATGTGACACCATGCACACACACACACAATTGTTGCCACTGTTCAGCCAGGGCAAGTAGCACTCCCAGGGTCAAGTACTTACAATGAACTTGGACCAGCCTCGCAGGCAGCATAGGTAAGGACGAACCATCCCGATGATCATGTCTCCCAGTTGCCGAGAAATAGAGTGAGATTTGATGGGATTTGAAGAGTTCCTTTTCGACACACTGTACCAGAGAATGTATCATATACTGGTTACTGGTGCTGACGTGTTAAGTTTATTGGCAAGCCATGACAAGCCATTTTTGTGCTGGTACGTTTGAACGAATCCGGAGGGACATGTATTATCGAGAGCGGATGGATCTCTGAGCTATGTTGAACTGGAACACACTTCAAGATGACAGTTGATGCTGCACCTGGAACACACTGCACTCGCCAGCTTTGATCCCCAGCAGCGTTGCAAAAGGACGTCACCTGATGGCGTCACGGCGCCCAGGAGACACCGGGGCTACGAGTGTCTCCAGGCGCCCTACTTCGCTGGGGCGCAGCTGGCCCACTTTGCGGAGCAGAATGTCGTGCAGACGATCTTCGGGCCTCCTGGGCTGCTGGGCCCAAAAAAGAGAGCTGGGCGGGGTCAGCAGAGCTTGCCTCCTCTCGAGGCTGTTCATGGCCCATCCATGGGTCACCTTGCTTCAAGCAGAGATGCCCCGCCCCGAACACGTGGGGTCCATGTTCCCGATTTGGCCTTCAGCCCGTGCCACCAAGGCTGCTGTTGTATGGTGCCTTGGCGGAGGGTCCAGCGGGGTTTGGGCTTGGAGATATGGGTGGTCAAGTCTGGGTTTGCGCAGAATGTTCGACTTAAACGTTCGAAGTATGCCTTAAGCAAAGACCGCAGAGGTGGGTCTTAGCATGGATCAGAACATTCACTCGTTCAACTTCAGCCGCTTACAATTAACAGGACTAAGTGTGCCCAGCGTGTTTGTTCAAGGGTTCTTGTTATCTAGAATGTGTACATGATATAAGCATATATATATACTAATATTACCCTAGGGATCCAAGTACCTTCTCAAAGGTGATTGGAGACTATAGGCTTCGAGGGCCCAGTCGTACCTGAGACATGCTTCGAGAAGGCGACTCAGTCGCCTCGGCCGATTTTCGGGGTCGAGTGGTCCCATGTGTATCGCGTCGAGCCCGTTTCAGCCCGTCCGTCGGGTTGACCGAGTCAGTCGGTCGTTGATTCTGTTCAGGTTCAGTGGAGTAAAACCGGTTGCCGTTGAGACGGCGACATCAGCAAACGGTCGATGACGGTCTGTTTGAGTTATTTTTCTTCTCCGGTTGGGAGCCCTTAAGACATGTAAAGGCAAGTGTATAAAGATTCGAGATTTTTTTCATGTGCATAATGCACTATCCCACAGTTGGTGTTGTCAGTGCTGGCAAATTTCATCCGCCGATTCGTTGGCTGAAATATATTCCAACACGTGAACGAAGGCAGAGGAATATATATCTAGAACATTCTAGAACCGGATCAACTTCACAGTGTGATAATGACGACAAGTTCTCACTCCAGGACCAAGAAGGGGCCCCTCAGAAGGGGGGGGGGGCTATCAATAGAAGGCCCTTACAAGTTCCTAGCTCATGTTTTTCATATTTTTGATGTTCCATCACCCTACAGGAGACAGACTAACCGAGTTTGCTGCTCCTGGGCGTAACCCGGCTTTTTCACCCGAGGCGTCAAGAGTTGCGTCATTCACTTGAACTTCGGGCAACAGACGTGCCTTGGCAACAGACGCGGAAATTGTTAGACCCCGTGTGGAAATGCAAAAACTGAAAAGCTCTTGGACAATTGCCTTCAGATTCCATGTGCGTTGCTGCGCGCTACACTTCCAAGACCGCCAATCCATGTCATTTTCTTCTTGGAGTGGGAAGAACAGTGAAAAATCCAGTCAGCCAGTCGCTGAGACTGTGTTTTTGGTTTTCAGTGTTAGCTCTAACTGTTCCTGCTGGGTCCATCTCAAGATCGTTGAGGACACCCATCCTATCGATTTTCCACCCACAGTTTTGACAGTTTTGTTTTCGGTTTGCCTTTAAACAAAGAGTATTTACAGACTATGTCTCCAGGGAGGCGCACTATACGGTATAACTACATATGTGGTCCGACAGCGACGTGAGAGATGTGGAGCTTCAGTGGTGGTGATGAAACAGGTCCGTGTCCAGACATTTGCAGGCCATTAATTTCAATTTCAGCTTCAAGAAAAGTTACTCAACTTAAGGCTTGTGCCATGTGATCACTGTGCACTACTACTACTCCTACTACTACTACTACTACTACTCCTACTCCTACTCCGACTGCTACAACTACTACCACTACTACGACGACTACTACGTAGAGTAGACTAGAGTACTTACAAGCCTATGTTTGCGCCCAACGGGCAACTCACTGTTTCGGCTCGTGCGATGAGCACACATGAACAACCCTGAAACCCACATGTTGCTTTTGTTTGCTCAGCGAGCGGAGCCGGTATGAGCCGGTTGTTTCTTTTGGGCGACCGCCGGAAAGCCGGGAGCCGGTGAGCCGATCAGGTTCGATTGGGTGGATTTGGATAGCGTGCTGCAGAAGTGGCAACTGCCTCCCGGACGCAGGGAGGCTTCGAGGGGTGCCGGATCCACGGTGACGTCCGAGAGCCGGTCATGAAGGAACGATATGGAATGATCGGTTCAAGTGTTGCTCAGGGTAGCTTGGGGTTGCACTCAGTGTTGACTTGGAAGGATCAGGGGATGAGAGCCTGAGGCCTGCTACTTGTCCAGGTTGGTGCTGGGTAAGTTAAACATAATTACTCACGGCCGCACTGCCTATATTGCTTTAATTGCAATATTTGGATTCTATATTTAAGGTGCGTGGTGTAGTAAAGGTGAGCAGCAAACCTCGCATGAGCAGCTAGCTTGCTGTGGAAGGAGGCTCGTTGCCACTCCCAGCGTCGCTCTGAGAACTTTGTTTCGGAGAGTTTGGTGTGCCCCTCCGATCACGGTTCTTCACTCAAAGATCTCAAAGAAGCAACAGAACGGAGCGCCTTCTGCAGTGCTCCCACAGCAGATGGTCTTTTCAAACGCGATTCAATGCTTTGTTGGCACAATGTGTTTCATGGCACTCGTACCTGAAGGCAAACACCTGGGTGGTGGTATGAACAACTGCAAAAACTAAACCGCAGGCACGGTATACATCCAAACAAATGCCAGGTTGCTCCTTCCGATGTCCGGTCATGATCCTTCAACCGAAAACTGGTAGACTTCATGAAGTCCCAAAAACTGAACTGGCGTGGTAGTAGATGATAGACATTGATAGACTTCATGATAGTCCCAAAAACAGATACCTGTTTCGTCAACCTGTTTCGAATCCAATCCGCTGCTTTGAGTTTTTTCGAGGACTTGGGACGAGTTTGTGGATGCCTGCATGCTGGCTGGTACTGAGCAACATGGAACTGCAAGAATTCCTTTTGGGTTCTGTGCCGTTCGAAGGAGTGCAAAAAGCAGCTCGGGAGGTTTTTGGGTTCTGCTTGTTGAGTGGATAGATGATATAGATGGTGATTGTTGCGGATGTTAGATGGCAATGAAAACACGAGTCTGGTTTGAAGCAACAACAGGTTGACAGTCCGGGTCAGAAAGGGGACCATGTGACGCGTGTGACGTGTGTGACGTGGACCAGTACGACAGTTAAACGAATGATCACCACTCATCACACTATCAGACTCGGTTTGGCACAGAAAAGCAATTGAATGTGTGTGCTTCCATTTGAGTGTGAAATAGCTCCAAAGGTTCTGGGGAGAACAGGTACTGCTACTTTGCGTGTGTTTCAGTCGCCCAGGTACTGCTTGACCTATCCATACTTGAACCTGAGCCATTTCCAACCTCAACAGCAGGCTCGCTTCAACTTTGATGCCGCAGTTATTTGGATGCAAAACACCGAGCGCCCCACCATATAGTTTCGGCATGGTGTATTGAATGGTTTGTGGTTTCTGCTTCAAGGTCAACTGAAATGTGGTGCCTTGTGCAGGGATTTTAGTTTATGCTATGGCTGGTTCACGTTTCAGTTGCAAGAGGCTTCTCTCATCATCTCTCATCCATCCACTGAAAAGTGAAGCTTACTGGGAGATACAATGGGGATCCCACTCATGAAAGCTTTGAGAATAACGAACACCCATGGAAACAAATCAGCGTTTTGAATCGAAAGATGAGATTGCTCTATGACATCAGTATATAAGTTCCCGCACTGTTCTTCAGCAGCAGCTATTTGTTTGTGTTCCTGGATGTTTTGGGTGATTCAGGATGTTGTGGGCATTGTTTGGCCCTTCATGTGTGGGTAAATTCTTCGTTCTTTGAAGTTGTTTTCCAATGTTTTCCATGTCATTCCTTTGGGAGATGGAAGTTCCCAAAAAAGCATCCTAGAGCGGTTGGTTTTCCAGCCGGAGCCGTTATCCCAACACACCCGATCGTCGTTCAATTCCAAGAGGGCTGACGTTTTGTGTCACAATATGAGTTGTACATGTTACATGATGTTACAGGTATCATCATGTGTCTAGACTCGCATGTTTGTGGTGAATGGTTTTTCACAGTCGGAGGTAAAGATGTTATAGGCCACCCAACTTGAGTGAATGATTTACTCCCTGGATTGGCTTTGGTCCCCATATCTGAGGTCTACATCATCAAGCAAGCTCCCTTGATCAACTGGATGCAAACCTTCCCCACGGAGGACATGAAGAATGACCATGTGGACGGCTATTGCATTTGCAAGGCCAGGAGCCTTCCAGGTGGACCAGTTGTTTTCCCATGATTTCCCCTCAGATTCGCACGCCAACCCATGTAAACGCGCCAGCCCGGCGGCCACCGGATGGTTTGTGAACTGCAGCGAGAATCAGCCCGTGTGGGGTGGCGGCCGGGGTGGCAACCAGTCCGGGGGCAGTCGTTGGGGCGGGGTAGCCCGGTATAGTTGGTTTGTGTAGCCCGGTATGGCCTGTTTTGGGCCTTTTCCCACAAGTCAACCTCGGACTGTATGTGGATTTGGCCACAAGGCCAAACATGGCCAAACCACTGTGACGTATGACTATATGACCTTTTTATACCTTAACTGTTTGTTGACCAAACACGAGCTTGTTCTTATAAGGCCTTTTTTCCCAACCAAGCTTAGCCAACTTTTATATTTTTTGTCATTTTGTACCCCCAAGGAGTGTAACACACACAAAGACATCCATGCCACAGGCAGAGCAAACATTGAATCCAATTCAGATAGTTCAGCTATCTTCCCATATCCAACTTCAGCAGAGAAAACCACGCACACACGAACCACACGGGCCGCTTCCTTCGTGTATCAAAACCCCTGCATGCCGCATCGATCCGCTCGCATCGGTCCATCTCTTCGCAGGTCTTGGTGCAGAACTCCCCGGTCTACCACCTGGGCGACGTGGCCGTCCGCCCGCTGGGCGCCAAGTCCAACCCCACCGGCGCGCCGCCGCAAGTGCCCTCGGACCGAGCGGGGAAGGGGACGGACACGAGCAGATCAGCTGGGCCGACCGGGGGGAATTGGGTGGGGAACCTCCACCAGAATCCCAGACCAAAAATGGACCAAAATGGTTCACCTGACTCGGTCTTTTGCCGGGAAAGAGGTTAAAACATGTTAAGATATATATATATATATATCTAGTATATATACATATACGTGAGTCACTCTGATGGGAGATGAGGCTTCCATGTCAAGCACTTGTGAAAGGGAACAAATGATTGTGGTGCTACTATGGCTTCTCGTTTGTGAGACCATGTCCCTAGCCATAGCCATTCATAGCCTTTTCTTTTTCGACTTGCATATGCCATTGCATCGACGTCAACATTCCTTTACAGAATGGATGACCTCAAGGCCCATATAATATCATATAATAGTATATAAGTTATCATATTAAAAATGCAATTATAACTTAATTATTAGCCTTTTAAACATATGTACTCCTATTGTCCTTAGGCCAATCAGTTTGTATACTATCCAAAGGGTAATTCACGTTGAGGCCCCTAACTGTGTAAGGACTTCGTGGTGGCAAAAGGTCATGTGTCAACCTCGACGCCTTGAATTGTTGAAAGCCGGTCATGTTGTAATCCTTTGCCTTTGAAGAAACCGAAGCCGGTCATTTCAGATCCGTTTTTAGACTTTAAAAAAAAAAAAAAACGTGTGCTGTTTCATTGTTTGCTTTTTTTGCAGCTTTGGAAGGAACTTGCATCAAGACCATGTATATAAAGATGCAAAAGAAGAATCGGCCGCCACGTCAGGCCATATAGAATCACGGGACCTGACGTCACGTTGCTTGTTTGTCACTCGGGCTCCACCCATCGTGCCCCTACAGCTTAGCAGGCTACAACCCCTACTATCTCCTGTTTAGGTTCATTCAATAGTGATTTCATAGGAATATTTATAACTAACTCACAAGTTTTTGATTATATCATATCACCCTCAATCATTTTGTAAGGTCTCACTCCTTGACATCCATGCATTTTGTAGTGACGGAGATGGGGCCCCCCACCTCCGGGAGCAGTCGGAGCGGTCTAGCATATGAATGGTCTCAGGCATTCGTGAGATTCATAGCGATGGATTCCCGCCAGTTCCAATAGATGTGCATACACCCTTGGACGGCTGGCCAGCCCCCACATTCATGTGTGTCAGAGGGCAACATCGCTGAATGGCAGTTGTTCAGTGCAACATGCCAGAATTTGCTCGCACCTTCGCATTTGTTGCGCATCCGACGAGCGCCCCATCTCCAGGACTTTTCGGCCATTATGGGCAACAAGCCGCTCGGTCTTGGAAGTGCCCCCCACCCCCGGTACCAGTGAATCATAGCTGTGTGGCGTGAATGGGGCCAGTCTGACTGTACCCTCACCGAACCATGAATGTCATTTATTGTTCATAACCATGGAAACCTAAAAGACAAAACACACTGTGCGACAGAAGACTCAATTATAACAACTTTTGACAGGTTTTGAATCAACAATGCTTAAGTGCCGCTGTTTGGAGAGACTGGCGACACTGCAGCAACACAGTACTGTACACTATTGATCACTAACTAGTCACTATTGCATGGATGACAGCAATTTCATGACCATTCCATGCATTTCTGGTCCCCTTACAGCTAAATCATCTCGCATGGTGGACCAAGGGTTACTCGCATTTCTGGTCCCCTTTGGCATTTTGTGTGGACTCGCTGGTTGATGGTATACTGGACATGAATGCCACAGTCTTTTTGGAGCAGGGTGGAGCATCGTGTTCTCTGACCCATTTTCTATCATTGTCTGGCGAAACATGTGTTCGTTCTTATCAAGCTGTGAGTTGGAGCAAAGAAATTTGTCACATGTGCCTTCGGCGAGGCCTCCACACTCTTCTCCACGCCATTTCTGAGGCTGCCTCCCAGCCTGTACTACTTGATGCTGAATGGGATCATCTCGCATAAGCTGCTTGGTGGGCAGTCGCAGAAGTCCAATTCAGACACCAAGCGCAATGGGGGGGCGAACATCTGCGGTCCAGGATTTAGGTCCTTCGATGACAAGCACTCCCCTACTTCAACGGAAGTGGATGGCCCCGTACAGGTCATCCCCAGGTGCCTTTCGTCATGGAAACCCCACGTCCAGGTCGCCCTGGTCCGGGCCATCAGAAGTGAAGCATGGCACAGGGTTCGCCGAAATGTCGGGGACTGTGCCATCCAAGAAGACTCTGAAACATTCTGAAACCACTACTATTGTATATATAGGTTTGCAATATGTTGCATATATTTTGGTCATGGGCTTACGCGCTTTTGTTTTTCTCCCTTGCGCGCTGAAAGCCACATCAAGTGGGACCTGGCATCCGGCATTGGTTTTCAGTAATATAGATGATGTCGTGAAACATAGAATTCAGTAATATAGATTCATCAATATAGATTCCAAAAATGACATATCGTGAACATGTGGTGAACATGTCGTTATCTTTGTCGTATGACAGCGCACAAGGGCCCCAAGCTCAGGTTGCCTCAAGCCTTAGCAAAGGGCGAGTGGACTGACAAGTCGCAGCCCTTGGTGGATACGACGCTTGGAGAGGTCGTTGTGCGCCAGCGACGGATGGAGTTACCCTCCCTCAGACAATGATAGACAAGCATGGAAGCAGATAGAGCAGCCCCCCCTTTAGAGGAGGACTTGTCTTCAAAGGGGTCTATGATCCGCTTCCATGATTGTTTCAGGAAGTGTAAGCCACCTCAAGCATCCATAGACTCCAAGGACTCCAACGACCATAGATAACTGAGCCCATGTTTGCCTCCGTGCTTGACCATGAAGATCAGCTATGGCAGTCAAGCTGAAATGTCTTGCAGACATCGCCCTATCCACAAGATAACGGTGACATTGAGCGACGTGAAAATGGGTTTCAACATTGTCGTTTTTATTTATATCCATGTACTGGTGCAATCCATCAAAATCTTACCGCATGAAGGCCTCCGGCCGTTGCTGGCCCTTGCCTACCGATGTCTCGATAACATAAATATATAGGATGCAATAGTGCAATACATGTATAATCATGTGTATATATATAGGGAACTGATATTTCTCTGGATATTTTGTGGGTGTTCTTTCCGGGATTGTTTTTCGCATTTTTCCCCTACTGCTTTTGCTTTTGCTTGTTGCTTTTTGCTTCTGATTTTGCTTTTGCTTTTGCTTTTTGCTTCTGCTTTTGTTTTTGCTTTTGCTTCTGCATTTGCTTTTTGCTTTTCCTTCTGCTTTGCTTTCGCTTTTGGCTTCTGCCTTTGCTTTTGCTTCTGCTTTTTTGCTTGTGATTCTGCTTTTGCTTTTTGCTTCTGCTGGCGATCTTCTTTGCATTGAAACTGCCACAAAGTTGGATGATAAGACCTTTACTTTGACACCTAATTACACCAATCAAGAAACGAAGCAGCCCAGAGCTGTCTATATTTGATTTGCATTGCGGGGGAGGCGCTGCGCCCTCCCCCGCACCCCCCCCCCGCTTTTTTTAAATAGTTCCCACTACCGTCCACCACCCCTACTATTTCCAATACCTCTATCACTCGGACCACCCCGCTACGAGTCTTACCGACCACAGTTACCACAACTTCTATTTTCTTTGCGTTGAGGCTGCCACAAAGGTGGATTTCTACTTTGCTTAGCCCAAAGAAACCCGAAACCACTGAAACCCAAAGCCAACCGCAAAAGAAGTCCCTATTATAGTTCCTCTCTCCTCTTTCCTCACTCCTACTTCTCCTTCGTTAAGTGGGATGCCTTTTCCGGAAGAACGCCTAAAGAAACCCTAAAGACAAGAAACCGAGCCCAAAGAAACCCGAAACCAGTGAAGCCTAAAGACAACCGCAAAGAAGTCCCTAGTAAGTGGGATACCTCTTCTGTTCCCTCCCTTTGTGACTGTCACGCTGGTTTTGGTGCTTCGTCCCCTGCCCTTCTGCTGCTCCCAGTGCTTGTAAAGCACTCCCAGCAGAAGCAAAAGCGAAAACAGTAGGGGAAAAACATGAAAAAAACCTGAAACAAATTAAATTCTCGGGAAAACATATTCATCCTATAGATAGTTATATAAGAAGCAAGGTAAGGGTGGTACAAAACACTGTACCAGCTGCTTCCTCAAGCGAATTCAATTCTCTCCTCCTCATGATTTCCAAGTAATTAGATTTCCATTTCCATGTGTCCAATACAGCACACTCGAGTCACTAGAGCTCATCGGTGGATCAAGGGAACGTTCGGTCTCTCAATACAGCACGCTTCCACCCTTGTCTCCCTTGTGCGCTCCAAAGAAAACCTGGACGGATCCTCACTCCTTGGGAGACGACGGATCCTTGGCAAGGAGTCAGTTCCGGGAATTGCTGAACGACTTGCAGGAGTATCGGCGGGTCGCTCTAGGCTGGGTCAAGTTCCGACTTGCGCAGGGTTGCACCAGCACCAGGGGAGAAGTCATGAAAGTCAAACAAATAATACTGGAAGTCCTTCTCCCAACACCACCACCTTGAAACACAGCAAGGGCCTTCTGGCCATGTGCCCCTTTGTTAGCTGGTTTCAGAACAGACAAACTTCGGTTGGCAGCATCTATTGACTTTCTATTGACTGTAGACTTGGGACAAATGAAGCTTTGCTTGCTGTCAGATCTCATGGTTTGTCAACCCGATGTGCACTAAAATCACATCCTTTATGTGTGAGCTCCTTTCTCACAAAACCAGGCACGGTGAAGTGATAGGATGGCCTACCCTAAGACTGCACTTGTAGGCCATTCCAATGATGTTTTAGGAATCAGGGTGCCACATCATCAGTTGCTTTTATTGTTTCTTCATGCTGCAACCTTCGACCACGCCCGAGGGCTGATTGCGCAGCATTTGCATCATACCTTCCAGACGAAGCGCATTTTGTGCGTCTTAGATGCAAATCGAAGTCCGGTTTTCACAGCCTTGGATCCGGTAGCATTGAGGTCATAACGTTGTGAGAAAGCACAATTGCTCATCAACAAAACTTGTAGTTTGTTCTTTTTGGTGTAGTGTTGCAGCACTGCAGCATCATGTTCTCCAATGCAGCCACTGCTCGGATTTTCAGGGGGCTGATATGAGAATCAAGGGGTTGGACCGGCGACAAGGGTGTTTGCAGCATCTGGGCGTTCAATATGACTCCCCGGAATCGGACCTCCGTACCCCGTTTGGTCCGGTCAGTCTACGACTCGGATCGCCCTTCTCGGCAGTGGTCGGAGATGGGAGTGGATTTGTTCCCTACACGCAAACATATTGGAGACAATTGATTCATAAAATCCCTTCTACCAGACCAGCATGTGTTGTTTTTTTGTGTCCAGTTTCTTATGATTCCTTGTGATTTGTTTGATTCATCAACAGTCGACACGCAGAACTGGCTATCACGGACACTTACAGTAGATTGAACCTACTACTACCACTGCTGCTTCTTCTTCTTCGACGACGACTACTAGGACTACGACGACTACTACTACTAATAACATTAGTAATTTAGTAATACTAATATCTACTGCGACTACTACCACTACCACTACCGCTACTACTACCACTACTACTACCACCACCACCACGACTACTACTACTACGACGACGACTACTACTATTACTACTACTGCTGCTACTACCACTACACAGCAGATCATTGCTAGAACCAATCCAGGTTATATAGTATATACCCGTTGTGTTGACACCCTCAAAAGTACCAGTAGGGGTGCCCTGAGCCTTCCTATCACCTGCTTGTTCCCAAGGCAAAGCGTACTGGGAGCCCAACAGTATCCGCCAAGCCCACAGCAGCTTGGCTGTGACTGACAAGGGGACACTTACAACATGCCCATGTTCAAGGACTGGCGGTCTGACATGACTCGACATGAGCGTGTATGTTTGTTGCCTCTGTTTTGCGTGCAGCTTGCCACTTAGCCCTATCGGCCCCATCGCTTCGTCCAAATCCCTTGACCCGCCCCCTGTGCTCCATGCCCTCCTGACCGGGCTATGCCGGAGCCGTTCTGCCCGTCGGTTCTGCGCGTCTTGTTCTTTGAGGCACAGATCCGAAGCGCCTCAGATGCAAGGAGAACGAGACATGGCTTTGGCAGATCTTTGGCACTTTTGGTGTTCATGGCTTTGCTGATTTTTGACATCAAATCCATCCGAAAGTCACAAAAAGCCATGGCTTCGTAATTTTTGGCAGCTTCTCGTGGAAAATGAGGACCCCCTAGGATCAGAGTCCTAGGATCTTATAGGTATATATGTTCAGGGGATTGCTGACCTCCCTCACAGCATTAGCCATCCTGTTTGGAGGAGCTGCAGCCTGCAGCTGCCTAATTGCTGGCCACACTCTGAGGCTCCCTGCAGAGGCCCGTGTGATCACCCCTGAGATCTCCCAGGGCCTCCGATGGAAGATCAACGGGCCGGCCGTGAAAGCGGAGATGCAGCGACAAGGTGCACAGAAGTGCGACGCACGCGGCGCAGAACGCCTGCTATTCTTTGTGATGTTGTAGATCAGGGAGGCACAAAGAACATCAAAGAACCTGTATGTGCTTGTTGGCCTAAATATGGTAATTCTAGTGTTCGTTCTCCCGCATCAACAGATGTGTTTCGTTTAATGTTTCTATTCATTTGGTCTTTGTTTCGCGGCTAATGCCCTTGACCGATGAAGGCCCTTGCGGATCACCCCGGGCAGACTAGATGGGCTTCGTCACGCTATGAGGATCGACATGAGGGACACGAGTCACCGCCTACTCGTGTGGGTGATGACATGCTGCGACTTCTTCGCGACGTCTGTAAACGATGCGATTTCGCCCCACGATTCGAGCGATTCTAGCCTATAGATGGCTATAGCCGAGAGAGGCCTGGGTTGGCGAGACGGTCGAGACATGAGAAGAGTGGCCCTTCCCTTCCTCTCCTGGCAAAAAGAGATCTGCAGGTGTCAGCAAGGTTGACTTCAAATTTTGCAGCTTGGCAGTTGAGGAGGTCAGGTTGGGGTACAGTGCAGGCAACTTTTTGAGGGGACCATGACCATGAACATTCCACAAAAGTGGATGGTTTCGACGGGTTACTTTCCAAGCGCCAGGGAGGTTCAGGCTTTACTCTTTGATAAGGGTTCTGGTTTGCCTTAAATTGCTGCTTAAGCTTGTTCCTGTGTGTCACGTCATCATCAGCATCACCAGCATCAGTTCTCAAGATTCCCATTTCTTACCCTGTTTGAAACAAGTTTATCTATATCTTCTTTGGGCCCAAGAGCTTTACACAAAGCCTCCAGGTGACCCTGCCGGTCGGGGCTCCAGGGCCTGGTCCAGGGCTCGTTGGTCCGTTCGAGGCCTGCAATGGCACTCCTATGAGTTCGAACGCGACGGGCCCTTGATGAAGGGACTCACCGATGCACAGCCATGTACCTTCGACTCGGCCGCTCGGAGGGGACGGATGGACGGATTGAGGTGGAGGCGAAAACGTGATGTCCGTGCGGGTGTGGTGCTTGAATCAAGGTATCACTGCTTGAATCAAATGAACATCTCCGAGGTACCAC
The DNA here is from genome assembly GCA_963970005.1 of Durusdinium trenchii. Classification (NCBI taxonomy): domain Eukaryota; class Dinophyceae; order Suessiales; family Symbiodiniaceae; genus Durusdinium; species Durusdinium trenchii. Next base: position 926,538 of record CAXAMN010003669.1, on the reverse strand, counting down.
TTATTAATTAAGAGTCCGCTCTCAATGAATTGGACAGGGGTCCGAAGTGGTTGTTCGCCATGTGCTTGGGAGCAATTTGCTTGGGCTCGGGAGATTCTTGTTCGACGGACTCGGATGAAGTTCAGAGTGAGCAAGTTCTGAAGGACACGACTTGAGGTGCTTGTTCATCACAGTCGGGCTGCATTTCCTGCGAGACTGACCCTGCTTTGTCAACACGTTTGTCCTTCTCCGAAGGTGTTTGGATGGCCTTAGCTCAGGGCTTATGATTTTGGGGCTCACCATGGCTCGCCAACCGGACCGCATGGCTTCCACTATGGCGTCCCGATGACCATCAACCGGACACCACGCCGCTGACGGTCGGGCCGAGGACCTGCATTCCCTCAGCGCTTTGGTGCACTTCATGGTTCTAGAAAAGCTGGACCTCATCTCCCAGGAGGCCTGCGCAGCCTCCGGGTGCCCGCTGGATGGGTGAAGCAGTTTCGGCATGTTTCGGCCAGTTCTGCGATTGCGGCACGGCCGGGCAATCGGACCGAAAACGAAATCATAGCTCTCCACATCCATTCCATACTGTTCTAGATCCTAGATTGATGCCCAATACCAATCACTAAAGAGACAGCCAAGAACATGTTCGTGCACGTGGACACTCAACAATCTTAACGGGTTTGTTTGTTGTTTATGTAATTTAGCCTATTTGGCAGTTACAGTGGGTTCAGAGTAGATGGCACAATCCCCAAAAGGTGGTGTATATGGACTGTATATAAAAGACATCTTGGGGTTTGTGCCATCTAAGTGGCCCCTCCTACAGCTCGGGAGGATGGAAACGCCACAGTCCTCAGTGATCTCCTGACGCTCGCCTGCATCAAACGGAAGCTCCAACGGATCTCAGGGTGTTATGCGATGCGCACGGTGGAAGAGTCCAGAACTTGTAGCGAAACACTTCTGTCCTCATCATATGCTGACTTTGTGTATTCATCATACTGGCTTCGTTGACCATGTAAGATTCAAGTCAATAAAACATATGGGTTGGAGGTCTATGCTAGAGGAAGTCGAGCCGCCATTTTGGCTGGGTCATTTTTGTAGCATGGGGGGGGATGATGCACATGATGGGCAGGTTCGCACAGGTTCGAGCTGAAAAGAATTCCGACGTATCTGGGTACACTTCTGCTCACCCCTTCCTGCTGGCCTTGTCCCAAGCTAACTGACATTATATAAGGCTTAAGCCCTTTCCCGTTCGCAGCCGGTTCTGACTGAGGAAGGAGACGCCGTCGAATTTGACCGAGCCTTGCCTGACCGCGCTGGAGTTGATGAAGTCACTGGGCATCGATAGATGATCCAATTCTCAAGGAGCGATCAGGTATATAATCAGGCATTGAAGCCTTTGTAGCCTTTGTCAAACAGATACTTGCCAGAGGCGCCTCTTTTTCTGAACCTTTATGGATGGGTATAATGACATAGGATGAATAGGACATTGCAATTAAGGATGTCCCATGACAACTGAGACTCTTCCCATGCCTAAGTGGAACTCCAATTGCCATGCCCTGTTGCCCATGGAGGCTCAGGTTAGGATGGCCGGGTCCTGTGATAGCTATGGGAGCAGCAGTGAGGGTGGTTCACCTTCATCCACTGATGCAAGTTCCTCTGATGGTGAGGGCTTGAGGAACTACAATGAGGCCAAAGCTCAGCTGCTCCCCAGCAGCAAAGAGAGTGAGAGAGAGAGAGAGAAAGAAAGAGATCGAGACCTTTGAATGGTTAAACTTGATGGTATCCTGCCTTCCTCAATAGCTTTATCCCAATGGCCTTCATCCATGTACTCTTTTTTCTTGCAAGGCATGACAACGTGCTGCCTGCTCCGCGCCTATCGAACCGTCAAAGGCAGCATCTTTCAGGTTGGGGCCATGATATGATCCGACGAGCTGGTTTGAGAGGCTTGGCAAGTAAACCCAACGTGCGTGGCGTTGAAGAACTGTCCCCATTAAAAGCGAAACCATTCACACAGTTCACAGTCTCGACCCCAATCCTGAGGAGTCCAACGGGTTGTGGAGATGCTTCCAGTCCCCTTCACCCTGATGTCTGATTGTAACTTGGCCGGCTGATCGTATATGATTCCCACCCAACACGCACAACTTACAACATCTATGATTGGACTGTTCGAGGTAGTGGTGCTGAAGCTGTTGTTTGGGCCCTTCATGAACTCGTGGGACATGCCAAGGCTGGGTTCATCTATTTGCATCCTTTGTTCAACCCAGGAACCATCAATCAGTTTAAAGTGTTTTTACAAACCTGTCCCCTAAAGGTCTCTGTGATCGCAGCCACTGATAGAGCGCTGGCTCCTCTCAAGTTCATTTTGGCAAACTCCCGTCCAAAGACGCCGCTTGAACGGTTTCAAGCATGATCGCAGAATGCTTCTTTGAGATGTCTTGGCAACAGCTGGTTGTGATTGTCATCTTCTTAGTTCTTTGGATTTTTTGAGGCTCTTCACAGACATGAGCGAGAGGAATCTCGACAATCTAGATCCAATGCTGTACTGCTGCGGGTTTCCGTGCACCCCGCTTCTGGGTTGCAGATTGAAGTATTCAACTTACCATCGCCAAGCCACCAACAAGTGCATCATCAGCGGCGCTACAGGTACAGCAGACTACGCCGAGATTCAAAGCTTCTGGATGAGCCTGCTGCCGAACCCTTCTTTGACACTTTGGAAGCTTTGGAGAGGACAGGAACTAGGAAGGTGAGGGTCAACTAGGAATGTCAACTCTTTCAAAGTATGGTGAGCGTCCATCACTTGTCTGTCACGATCCATTTGCTTGGCAGAACCAAACCACTTCTGGGTGTCCTTGAGAATGTCTACGGCGTCATGTCTGTCCGGGAGGAGGCCACGCTTCAGATTGAATACTGTATTAGACTTGACAAGTGTTTCTTATAAGTTCATTTGGGTTCCTAATCTTCTTTGGCCGCTTTGATGCTAGCACCCCTCTCAGATGTGGAACGCCATGAGCAAGATCCGCAAGAGCTACCTGGTGGCGTTTGTCCGAGTTAATCAAGTGCATCTTGGAGACCCAGTGATGAGAAGGAGGATCTACATAGTGTTGGTGAGGAGGCCATACTAACTAACAAGTGAATCCCTGAAATCCCCTGACCACTCAGTGTGTGCACTTCCCAAACCCTGCGATCCCCTTCGTAGAGTTCATTGTGCCAGGGATGTGGCCCTGAAGAACTTGGAGAAGCACTCTGATTTGGAGGCGCACTGCGAAGCGACATATCAGAGGCTCATTCAAAACCGACCTGACCCACCTTCTTTGTCACTGGGTTGGGCAATTAATTGAGTGCAGTTGACAGAAACCAAAGTTTCATTTTCTCCTCATGATGTATATGCGCGCAATCCAAAAGGTCTGAGCTCTTGCTTTCGGAGAAGGATCCGTATGTGAGGGCCTTTCGGAATAACTTCAAGGAGGCCAAAAGATCCAAGAACATGGAAGAATATGATTTGACCAAAAGGTTCTTCAGTTGCAACTGGTTCTTTGATGCCTGAGCATTCAAAGCCCGCATCAACACTTGAACTCCTTCCCAATGGCTTTGAGGCCCAGGCGGACCAATCCCAAGTGGCTCAAGAAGCATTGGGAGCACATGAAAACCTTGGAGGCGGGGAGATGTGGGGAGAGCTTTCGTGAATCAACACACACCCAAATTTGATACCTGTCTACGCGGAAGGTGAACCCAAAGAATCTAGTCTGCTGTGAGCAAGCTCGACAGTTCTTTAGCACCCAGCGGACTTTGCATGTAGCTCGGACTGGTGCATCTTGATACAGGGCAGGGGTCATGCTCTGTCTCAAGCTGAGGCAATCGATTGCTTCACTACAGCTGGGCGGGGTGGCGTCATCAATGTCTCTCAGCAGATCGACCGGATGGCCAATTCTAACGACGCTGTCATGGGATGCATTACCCCTAAGGGGTCTTATTGGCACATGGAGAACCTGGGCGAGTGGCGCACCTTGTCGTGGTGCTCAGGCTTAGGGACTCGACTGCATTAGTGTAGAAACTCGAACTCCAGCAGAACTACAGAAAAAGGGCGCTGACGCGCTGCTTCGTGCACAGTGACGCTAGAACAGTCCAGTCCTGACCAACTACATACCCTTTTGGGTGTTCGCTCTCATGGCGGTGCATACACATGGCCAAGGGACATCCTTCACTTTGATCCGAAGTATCCGCGTGTCATGTACTTGGAGTTTTTAAGCTGCGAGCGACGTAGAGCCACACACACTCTTCGCGGCCCCCATACTTCAGGTGCTTCGCCTTCGAGGTTGCAAAGTGAGGTTTCAGGCTGTATCTCGAGGTGTTGGTGGCCTCCACTTCGGTGGTTGTCACTGCCTCGCCGATACGTGGGAGGTCGCTCCGGGCAGTTTTTTGGGTGGACTGCCGGGTAAAGATACGTTGCTTAATGTCATTTTTGAGGTTTTTGCTGACTTCACACCCCTGTGTCTCCACATGGCATCTGTTCACATACCGTACCTTTGGCTTTTAGCTACATGCCCTCGTATCTGGCCGACCTGATGGTCCGGGGAATCAGTAAACGCAAACTTCGTCGTAAACGTAGGGCCCGTAAGTTGGCCATCTATCGACGACTCAAAAATCGGCTTCACCTCAAGTCTGGTACACACAGACGCCAACGTAGTCAATGGAAGCTTGGCTTATGGAACGTTCGCCGTTGGGGAAGTAACAACGTGCCGTATGATCCGTACTCCAAAACCTGCTGCCTACTGCGACTGGCTGCCCGTCGTCAATGGAACGCTTGCCTTTTCACCGATGTGACGTTCTCTTCTGATGTCAGCCTTCAGATCGAAGTCGACGCCAGACCTTGGCATCTTGAACTTGCAGGCAAAGTGGCTATCGCCCTTGACCCTTCTATGCTGGCTTCGTGGCAGGCCGGCGGCTGTCACCGAATTCGCCCTCGAGCCCAATCTGAACGAGTTTTTGCCCTCCACATTCCCAGACAAGGACACCGTGTAGGCCTCGCGCTGGTCGTAGCTTATGCCCCTGTCAGTAGCGCCCCCGCAGCAGAAAGGAACGCGTTCCTCACTCAGCTCTCCGAAGTTCGTAGTAAGATCCCAGCCGGCGACCTGACCATCATCGGAGGGGATTTCAATGCTGAGATACATCATGCTCTTCACGGCCAACATCCTTCAATCCTGGGCCCCTGGGGCAGCACCCGTACCAGCCCTAGTGGCCACCGTCTGCTTGAATGGTGTACTCGCGAGCACATGACACTAGTGGACACCAAGTTCTCCCAACCACACGCCAAGCGATGCACCTGGTGGCACCCAGCGCGCTCCACAGGCCACATCCTCGATCATGTCCTAACACCAGCGCATCAGCTCCGCTACTTTGACAACGTCAAAACGGTGCATGAAGGCCGCCGAGGCAACGCTGGCACTCCTCTTCGCCGGGTCGATCCTCAGCATGTTGCTCCATCTGATCGGCTGTATTGGGACGACTTCACGGACCACCTCCCGGTGGAAATCAAGTTCCACTACTGGCCCCGGTTCGCCCCTCGTCCGACTGATCCGGTGACGACCCCACGTCCACAGGTTAACCGCCTGGCTCTCCCCGGCGTACAAAGCCACATCCTTCAACAACACTGGCATCGACCATTGGACCAAGCCCTCCACGCTGCCGGTGCACATCAGCAACAACTGAGCTGGGATACTCTCTCCTCCCTCTGTCTGCACACATCCACAGCCGTCCTAGGTCTCCAACACAAAATCAGTAAGCGTCCCCATCTCGTCGGCCATGAAATCGAGAACGCACAATTGGACATAGCTGTTCATGATGCACACGCATACCTGCGAACTTTTGACCATGACATGTTACCACGAGATGCAGCACGCCAACACATGTATGATGATGCCAAACACGCATACCGACAAGCTGGACACCATCGACGTCAGACACGCTTGCGTTGGAAATGGACCTGGTTGGACTCTCTTACGGATGAACTAATCACTGCGCAACAACAAGGGGATTCTCGGTCAGTTTTTGCTATCCATAAGATATTAGGCCTCCGGGACCACTACTTAAAACGCAGCCCACATACACACACTGTCCCCAACCCCGAAGCAGAACGCGAAGCCTGGAAACTTCATTTTCAACAACTGCAAGCCGGCCGCGAACACGCAGCCGCACATGTTTGGAACAATGTCGCCCGCGGTAACCCGGCCGGCCCCGCATTAAGCACCCCCCCGAGTGATGAAGAATTAGCTGCCTGTGCCAAACATATGAAAAACGGTAAAGCAGCGGGGTCCGATGGTTTCCTAGCTGAGTTCTACAAATATGGTAGCCCCACACTACGTAATCAAATCAATAATTTGGTCCGACACATGTGGCAGGCGGCTACCGAAGCACCCCCCGGACAAGAAGCAACCAACTGGCCCACCGCATGGAACACGGGCACCGTCATCCCACTATGGAAAAAGAAAGGTTCCCCACAAGATAAAAACACATATCGCGGTATCACATTGCTGAGCGTGGGGTCCAAACTTTTAGCTAGGGTAGTGGCACAAAGACTCCAAACGTGGACCGAAACTTGGCTTCATGAAACACAAATGGGGTTTCGACGCGACAGATCCGTAGATGATGCCTTACAGGTCACTAGGCGCATCGTCGAAGAAGCGGCGGCTAGTCACGAAACACAGGATGTTGTCTTGATCCGGCTGTTTGACATAGAGAAAGCCTACCCGCGCGTCAGTCGAGACACACTATGGACCTTACTGGCACACAAGGGCGCGCCAGCTGAGTTTATTAACGTTTGCAAGGCGTTGCATGAACACACACAATATGTGGTTCGCATCCATAAAGGTTTCTCCACCCCCTACTCAGTAGATAAGGGCCTGCGCGAGGGATGTCCATCATCACCCCCTCTCTTTAACCTGTATCATCACGCTGTGATGGAAGACTTCCGCGTCCGCCGCGCACAACAGGCAAACCAATCCGGTTACTCCCCAGGGATCCCCTGGACAACCAAGATAGACGGTAGGGTCCACCATGGATATCATAGCCGGCAACATTTACACAAAAAGGCCGAACAAACAGTCCTAGGAGACATAGGTTTTGCGGATGACACAGGACTAGTTGGACTCGCCGCAGAAATGAGTCAGGCCGAAATCCTGTTGGAAACCACGATGCGGGATTGGCAAGAAAAGGTGCACCCGGAAAAAACAGAAGGGCTTCGTTTGCAGACCTTCCCTCGCGCACCTACTGATGTCCGTCACAAAGGGGAACAAGCAACCATCCGTCATGTCGGGGGTTTTTTACAAGAATCCGGAAGCACCCACACCGATACCATGACCAGAAAGTCTAGAGCCTATCACAAAATTTATCAAACAGCTAAGGCATGGCATTTTGGGGCCCGTGCAACACGCCGGAATTTGCCGCACAGCTTACGCATCCGGATAATGAAAGCAGTAGTAATGCCGACGCTCACCAGCTTTGGCCGTTCTCGAGCATGGAACCGCGAACAAATTAAACAACTTCACACAGTCGTCAATTGGGCGGTCCAGCGCTGTTTACTTATCACCCGAAGATGGAAACGCGAGAACCACGTAAACAGCCGCTTACTTAATGAGTTAGCACAATGGGAACCTTTTGAAACAACGATAGCGCGTCAGAGTCTGTTTTGGTTAGGGCATGTAGCGCGAATGGACAAAGCTCGACTCCCTAAACAAGCTCTATTTGGTTTTTGGCAAGACCACCTGGTCAAGCCTCACGCGCCTTTCCGTCAGGGGCAATGGTTGCAGTACCTCATTGCACAGATAGATGTCAATGAATTGGACTGGTTCAGACTGGCCCAGGATCGTGACGCTTGGAAACAAGCCGTGCTCAATGCGTACCCAGTCACTAAGATAAATAAGCAGACCGAAATGGCACTCAATAGATGGCGCCCCAGCACCCGAGCCCGGCCACCCCCTGTGCACTTTCAGTTCAACCGCGAACGACGTAAGCGACAACGCGTGATGCAACCGGATCCTGCCACAGGACAATATAAATGTCCCCGCTGTGATCAATCATACGAGAAGTCTAATAGCCTCAAAGCCCACTATGAAGATGAGCATGCCGTGGCCGTCCCACATCTGATCACAGTTGCTACCTACGCATGCCCACATTGCGGAAATAATTGGCGAAGTGAAAAGCGCAGACGCACTCACATATGCCCAGTTGCGCCGCGCCCGGTCCGAGGCCCTAAAATTCACCATACGCAAGCATGTAGGCTCTGCCACGAAACATTTACCACACCTAATCTAGCACGTCATGAGGCCCTGTGTCGCGGCCCCGACCCCGCGAACCGCACGTGTGAATTTTGCCACAACATTTTTAGTTCCACGGTTTCGCGCAAGAACCATGAAGCTAGATGTCCACAACGCGGCTAACAACACGATACCCCCCCTCTCCTCACCCAACCGCTGTAGGTCGACTCACCCGGCACGTCCGAGGTGTCTCCTTCGGGAGGGATGGAGGGTCATGAACTACTCCATCAGTCACCTACGAGCCAACCGGACCACGTGTCACGGTATCCCCCCCATTGTCTGCTCCCCACCCTCACACACCGTCACACCCCAATAGACTGTTGAACCAAGGATAACGACACCCATTCACTTTCATCACCTGTGTCCACCATAGCATTGTCGGATCAAGTGCTCAGCGTAGAGTTCTCCCTCTTTTAAGCCTCGGCACGAGTAATGGCAAAGGCAGAAACCAAGGCCCAGCTGAAGGACATGAAAAAGGCCATCGATTCTCTCCAAGAAGGAGTCACGAAGCTGGAGACCAGGGTTGACAGGCATGAGACGAGATTGGACCGAATTGAAAAAAGTACACAACTGGTCGTCGAGTTTGCACCCGACCTCGAGACGATTTATCAGCAGGCACAAGTGACCCGTGAGTTTAAGAACCTCTGCAAAGACGGCGCAGCGGCTGTCCTGAAGGCCTTGGGCCATGTTCTGCATCTGCCCTACCCAATACCATCTGACCAAGCATCATCTGACTGGCATAAGGCCAACCCCGACCTTCAAAGCTCGGCGGTAGTGGATCAATGGTATATGCTGTGCCCAGCGTTGGAACACAGTACGCGTTTCATCAGTCCCAACCGTACCAGAGGCACTTTTGACGATGCTTCCCAGTCATGGATCAGGGCCAAAAACCATTTCGTTCTCCGCCTTGAGTTTGGCTTGGCTTCCCAGACCATCCAAGATGTCTTAGCACATGAACTCGGAAAGGCCCTCCTATCTTCACGTCAAAAGGCGAAGGACGACGGAGCAGGAGACAACGATGTCATCAATGTATTCATAAATCGCACCAGAGAAGAAATCCAGAAACGCAACCGGCCTGGCCCAAAAGGCAAAGGGAAACAGCACAAAGGCAAAGGGAAAGGCCGCGGAGGCGGCAAGGGCAACGCTCAATGAGCTCCACCCTGGTTTCACCCTGGTTCGGGATATCGTAGACACACACACACCAGTTAGGTTTGACAGCAATCACTTTGACTCTAACGTCACCGACAACCACACGACATGCTTCTGTAGCGGCACACGTTCCTCCATGTGTTGACATGAGTTCATCCCGGACCACTAAGCTAACTGGAATTCACTTGTTTCACCACCTTGACGCCATGTTGGACGATGGGCTGCGGATGTACCACTTTTGAGCATCTTGGTTCTTGCACTGGTTTCTTAGGCAGCCAACCCAAACATCGTAGTCGTTCGTTCGTTCGTTGGCACATGGAGAAGAGAAGACCCCTGACAGGCAAGGCTGTAGTGATTGACAATGAGGCTTGTTTCAACAAGGTCATTCTTTTCCGACCCTGCCAGGCATGGAAGTATTTATTCTCATGGGCTTCAAAGTCAACGAGCTCTCTCTGAAGCACTTGAAAGAGGAGGACCCTATGAATGTTGAAACATGGAGCATCTAAGAATCTAAAACCGCAATCACTTGGTTGTAGGAAATTCATGCCCTAGCGGGGAACGTTGAGGGCTCAGACTTACTCGCTCTCACATCACGTTCCCTCTCTGAACTTTAGCCATCCCTTTGTCCCTGCCTCACCAAATCTCCAGGCAATGAGCATCCGGAGTGTGGCGGCTGCCTGGGTATTGGCATTCAACTCAGTAGACATCTCTTCATTCTATAAAGCAGCCATGAACAAGGCATCGGCATAGGCTGGTGAATCGAACGCTTTGCAGGGAGGATTGAAAAAAAGCTGGATCAACTGCCCTTTGCACAAAAAAAGAATAATATGAATAACAAAGACTTGTTCACAAGTTGTGGTCTTTGAGAAAAATCTCTATAGGTGCCCCTGACCAATGCCGTTTCTGGCCAATGAGACTAGTCATTTTGGGGTCGCTGCCATGTTGAGAAGATATTGAGCCCCTCGAAGCGGTTCTGATACTGAAACATCATCGTCTGAAGATGAGACCGGTGGAACTTCTGAGTCTGACAGTGACTCTGCCGGCAGCAGCAGCAGCAGCAGCAGCCAGGGCCAGTTATCCAAGAAAAGGCGGGTGACTGGCTCAGGCTGCGACAATGGTCTTGCCAATGGTTCTGGCCTTGCGTTGGCCCAAATGACCGCGATGTGTGATGGGAATGAGGCTGGTGATGATTCTGTTTATGCCCGGCAAGCTCAGGATACTGAACGGGTGAAACGAGCTTTGAAAGCACCATGCTGCAAGACAAATTGCAAGAAGGGTCTTCCATTTACTTTGGTCATGAAAATGATCACACTGTTTTGGGCATTGCCAAAAGTGTCACAAGACTGCGTGCTCTGGTCTATGCAACAAGCAGGGACCTATGATCGCAACAGGGATTCTGAAGAAGAAAGCGATGGTTCTGATTCAGAAGAGTCTGGGAAACATCGGCCTAAGATCCATTGGTCTATTGAAGGCCTCTATGTTTTGATTTTTGTGCATTGATGATGCATGTTTATGAAACTGAATATATCTTCCTGGCTGATTGGCACATATCTCTCCCCACTTCCCCCTCTGGAGGCTGGCCTGTGCGCAGAAAGAGCTTCATGAGCTTGTTGGGTATCAGCGCCTCTCGATTGGTGCGAACAAGGCGAACATTCAAGGGGGTGGATGCTCGTACTTTTGGTCCCTTGGCCAGTGCATAAACTTTCAAGTACACCTCGCTGACCGAGCAGTCACTTGTTGAACCATATCAAATAGACCCAGGTTCAAAAGGCCACCGGTCAGCAGAAGCTTCTGCATCTGTAGTTGGTTTCCTGGAGAAGACCTACTTTAGCATTGCAGAAAGTCTGCCTCATGAGATACTTGGCTCAAACACTACTAGTTTACATAATACGATACAAAAGAGAAAGCATTGTTAGTTGTATCTTCTTGTAAGGTTGAAGGTGGAAGAGGCGACAGATTTAACTACAAATGAAGCACGCCAGAAACTTCTCAGAGCTCTTGTTGACAGTGCATTGGAGAGCGACCTTGCAAGAGGAGTTCTTTGGTCCGGCCCTGAGCACTTGCCAAGAAGATGGCTCCCTCACGGAGCTTATCATGACTTGTACACTCTCTACTGCTCACATCAAATGTCAGCCGGAGAACACGTTGCGTCATCCAGCACTTTCTATCGGGTGCTTCATGAGAGTGGTTGGAAAAAGAAACTCAAGTTCAGCCCTCCTAGCGCCCATTCGAAGTGCACAATTTGCGCAAAGCTCAAAAGCCAGATCCAGCACGCAAAAGGCATACAGAGTCACACTGAAGCCTGCGACAAGCTGGTTCGCCACCTTGCTGGGCAGTACGCCGACCGAGCAGTATACCATGAATGCCGCAATCGAGCCAAGACGTGTGGCGACATTCTTTGCTTGATCACCGACAGCATGGATCGTACTAAATACGCTCTGCCAAGGTACCATCGCGGCAGACCACCCAAAGATATTGCCACAACAGCGCGTCCATCTCTGGAAGTCACAACTACATTAGTCCACGGCGTTGGCATATACACGTACCTGTCAGACGAAAACCAAACAAGTGGCACGAACTGGGTCCTGGAAACGCTCAACCGCACTTTGCAGCGTTGCCACGATAAGCATCAGAGTTTGGGCAAAGCAGTTCCTCCAGATATCAAAATATTCGCGGACAATACCCCAAAAGAATCTCGGCCCTATCCAGCTTTCAAGTGTTTGATGTCTTGTTGAGGCATGACTCTCACATGCCTTTCTCTCCTATGTTGCAACTTCTCAGGAAGTAAAGAATGGACTCTTCGGAGCGTATTGCGCGATGATCACACTGACTGGGTTTTGCCGGACAGTGACCCAAGGGCACCTTCCAGTAGGTCACACCCATGAAGATATCGGCACCTTGGTTGCTAACAACTGACACAACTGCATCTGGTTGCATGTCATGTGGAAATTTGACTTGGTTTCACATCGATCCTGAGATGCCTATTTTGGCCTCCTATCAAGATTTGTGCGTGAGGGCGACGAATCCCTGTCCTATCCTTACCAACTGCATGTCTTTTGCACTAAACCTTACCAACTTACTTTCCTTGAGTAAAAAAGTCTTTGCCTAGGCAAACACCTATGGACGTAGTGGAGCCACAACCTCAATCCAATCTCAACATTCTCACTCAAATCGCAAAAGACATTTTTCTGACTGGGCAGTCCGGGCCCTCAGCTCAGGCTTCTTCGAACCAAAGTCGGCCCGCTCTTCACGAAGAAAGGTCTGGATTTCCAAGTGGAGTACATCACCTCCGTCAGGGACTGGCAGGGCTCCACACCACAAATATCCAATCTTTATGGTGCATACAGACGTCCAACAAAGAAAGATACTTCTGTGGTCCCTCACAGCTTCACTTTCATTCGGCGTGATTGTTCCTAGTCAGAAACCGAGTTTTTAGTACCTGTCTCCCATGGTCTCAAAACTAGATCTGTTGCTTTTGTGGGAAATGGACTTGGCAACTTTTCAGCAGTTTGTGATTGTTGAAAATGAGGCATGCCATCCAGTCTCTTAGAAGATTGTGATGAACGTTTGCCTTCCTGGTACCACAAAACTGGGGATGATGTCTTTATCCTCGTGAAAGCCTACCTATCTGACAGTGAACTTTCCCAGAAACCTCTACTGATCCTTCCTGGATGCAAGAGGGACGATGTCATGAATGCGCTCACTGAGCTTGCCCGCCCCACTGCTCGATGCATCCCGCCTGCACTTTCTCTCTCCAAAAGATACCTCACCAAGTCAGATTCAAAGAGGTCATAATCTTTTTGCAATCTTAGGTTTGCAGGTTGCTGTCAAGGAAGAACGCGCAGAGGAGTTGGCCGAGTTAGCTGAGTACTTGCAAGAGAACTTTCCCCAGTATGGACCTGGAGCTCATTACTTGTTGCAATTGGCTGGCAAGGTAGCTGTACAGCGAACGCAGCCAAGAAAGTTGGATTTTTTGCTGGCAGGGCCTCTGCCAGGCGCGCAGCGCGGGCACGCTTTGCTGAGAGATCCTGAGCCACACAACATACGCAGGCTCCGAGTGAAATTCCATCGGTACTACTGAAAGACTGAAAGTGCTGGGCCTAAAACCAGTGCTGAGCTTCAATTAGAACTTCCTGCAAATAGATTGCAACCAGTCACCACCGCCGTCCTAATACATAATAATAAACATCGACTATTATGACTATGAACTGCTGCTGCCTTGTTTTTCCAGCGGGTTTCAGAAAACAAGGAAGAGTTGGATCCCCTGTGTTGCAATGGCTCTGGCGGTCAAGCCAGAACATGAAGTGAAGAAGGAAGAGAAGGACTTCTTGGAAACGGTTGAGTTGAAGCAAATTCAAAAAGCTTCAAGTTCATAACGCTGAGACTTATATACTTTCTTTTTTGTTTTGGTCAACTCCTCGCTGTTTGCTGTATCATTAAACACTTTTTGGAGGAAGAGCCTGATGGCATCGATAAGCCCATGACCACAAAGGAACGGCTGATCCGCGCGATGGAAGAGGCGCTGTAGCGCACATGACCTGCATCAGGAAGTGAGATCAAACAGGAAGAATTTCCATCACTGGTCGCAGGTCACTTCATCGATGAACATGGGCAAGTTCATCTCGGACAAGTACAACGTGGATGAGACAACGCAGCGGGGGTTCGCAAAGGCGCAGAGTTTGTCACAGCTATAAACCAGTTCAAGAGTGGACAGTATTGTTGCACCCTTCACTTTGTCAGGTGATGCTTGACTTCTTCAGCCTGACAGAGGTCGCTGATGCCTTAGCGACAAGAGGGCCTTGTCCTGGAGTGATGAACCTAGTGCCAGTGTCTACGCGCAAGAATGTGTACGTCCACCCTCACCATCTCTCAATGAATGAGAGTGCGAAATACGGAGCTGTTGGAAAATTTCCAAGTAATGTTGCAATCCGAGCACACTTTAGCTCGATCGTTCAGAGAGGTTATGAGGCGGAGCGGGAGGCGCTGGAGATAAAGTTCCCAGTTGAACTTGCTGGCTCCGGCAAGCAGTTGCCTTTGTTCAGTGTCGAGTACATTGACGGCCATGCAAAAGCTGTAATGGTGCACGCAGTGTTTGCTTTGCTTGATCACTTAGCTTCTCGGTCCATTTACTGTCGCTGCCTGCTTAATTAGTTTTAGGGCTTCACAAGCTGCTTTCCTTGCTGTGCTAGGCTATCACTCCAGCGGACATTTCAGGGGACCAGGAGATGGTGGAACTCATTGCTTCCCTGAAGTACATACGTGTGAACTATGTGCACTTCGACTCCCCAGAGCAATGCATGTATGAAGCTTTGAGTGCCTTAACTCAAGCTTCAAACATCTTCAAAACACCATAAAACACCTGAACATTCTCAAACACGCACCAACAAGACATGTGAACTTGTTTGTGTCTTTTTAGTTGCCTTAACCTCAGGCCTCGCGAACAGAACTAGTGAGAAGCAAAAGCCTGGACCATTGGAGCTGACCCTCTTTTTCAAGGTGAGTTCCAAAACAATGTGTGTTGATGGCACTTCACTTTCACGTGTTGGTCCTCTTGTCATTGTTGTTACCATTGTTCCAGGAGGCTGTTCGGGTGAAGCGGCTCAGCAACAAGCGGGCTGCAATCCGGGACTTGCTTTTCAGTTCCATTGCCGACTACAACAGACTAGCAAGCAAGGCAAGTCCTATTGTCTTACTCCTGTATCACTTCCGTCAAATGCCTTAAACTGCTTGAAAGGACTGCCAATCAAATATAGTCTTTCAGGCTTTCAGGATCAAGGAGGACCTGAAGAAGATCATCTATGCAGTGATTAGGTGCCCAACTGATCTTTTGGAGCTCATGAAGCAGTCTGGAGACCTGTTCAAATGGGAACACGGTAGGGTAAACAGTTTTACCTTGAACGTCTAGCAGTGTCCTGCTTTCCTTGAATTCACATCCTGGGTGTATCCCCTGATCAGCATGGACCCTGGACAACATGGCCGACGACTACTATGTGCCAGGGCATTTCCTGGGCAGCGCTGGCCTCGATGCCTGGTGGCGGAACACAAAGGCGAAGCGCCTGGCGGTCAAACTTTGTCATGTCATTTGGACTCACTAAACCTTTGTTCATGTTTGATCCTTTGATCATCCTTGATCCCTTGCAGACCGTGACTGCAGAAGCCACGATCCTTTGGGCTAACCGTGTTTTCAATGACTTCTGCAAGAAAGCCAGCACGAACTCGCCAGTCAAGGTCAAGGACATTGGGGATGTCAATCAGTGAGTCATGGGGGATGTTACCAATGATTGTATGGTGTTAAGACAGCGTGTCATTAGGTGCTGAATACTGAGCTAACTGCCCCCATCATTCCAACCTGAGAAACTGGCGCAGCGTGATTTGCCAGCGATGCAAGACCTGATGCTGGTTTGCTGCTTGTGGTCGGCGATCAAGGAACCGCTCAGGCTGCATCTGGGTGATGGAGAGAGCTTCGCCAAATTGGAAACTATGTTTGCTACTGGGTGCCTCGCCAATTCCACTAGAAGTGTCCTTTACAGGGTTCAGATCTAGATGGAAAACCATGTATTTGTTCTCCAAAGATTTTGCAAAACCATGTATTTCTTCCCGCCCAGATTTTGCAAAACCATGTATTTCTTCCCGCCCAGATTTTCAAAACCGGTCATAATCTTGAGTTTGGGAAAAACTCCAAATCATACAGTGGTTTGAAAATTCCGCGGTACTGGCAATAAGAAAAAAATATGACCAGTCATGAGGAGCTCTCCCAAAACAAGATTGGATTTATACCTCCCTAATTTTTAACTTATGATTCTGTACTGTGGAATTTTCAATGCGAGAGATATTTTGGAGGAACATCTCAACTTCAAATTTTACATGGTTTCCAATGAAACCAGCGATTGTGACTAGGAAGTTGTACTGTGGTTTTTAAAAACCGCGGTATCAACCTCCGCCAGATTTGGGAAACCCCGTCATCGAATTCCGCCGGATTTGGGAAACCCCGTCATCGAATTCCGCCAGATTTAGGAAACCCCGTCATCGAATTCCGCCAGATTTGGGAAACCCCGTCATCGAATTCCGCCAGATTTGGGAAACCCCGTCATCGAATTCCGCCAGATTTGGGAAACCCTGTCATCGAACTCCGCCACGCCCAGACATGAAACTCTGTCCAGCCTTCCAGCAAAGATTCCCAAGGTCCCTGGACGCAGAGCTGAAAGCACATGCTAAAACAGCCGAGAGTGGATGGGAGTGGCAGAAATTGAGCTTTGTACTTGAGAGTCAGGGCATTCTGCAAGAGGCTGAGATCAACAAGGCGCAGAGCCGAATCCATTCTGCATTGCAGTCATCTCTCCAAGCTGGATTCGAACTGTTCAAGACCAACCTACAAAACGACCAGCTAACGCACCGGCGCTATCTGCTGGCCTCATCTGGCGACGAGGCCAAGGCCAGAACGGCAGTGGTTTCAAGCCTGGAGGCGCTGAGCGTCAAAAGTCTCAGGCATACAAAAAGATAAAACCTCCTCATTTAGGAAAATGGTCAATACATAGTAGGTGGATCGCAAAACATTGGATAATGAGTCTTAATTTTCCTGCGGCCCTGGAACCCTGCCCAGAAAATGCATGATGTTGCATGGAAGTTGGTGAACGAGCAGTGCACGGACATATGCCCAACATGGAGCGTTGGCGTTCAGAATGCCAAAACAACCACTTGCAGCCCCTTGGAAAATGCCAAATCAAGCTAAGCTAGCGCATTGTCCTCGTGCATGGTCCTCATGGGTGTTTTCCATGACACAAATTAAATCAAACTTCTGACTTTGAACACAAGGTCCAGAAGCCACCACCGACACGAGCGGCATTCTGGAAGCCAGACTGCAGCCGTGGATTGGCAATGCTCTCGTTGGCCAGCGAAATGGCTCCGAATGCATCCTGGGGTTCTTCAACATGACAACCCAAGGCATTTTGTCGGTTGACAAAATGCACTTTTGCATGCAACAGCTGACTGCATTGAGCAGCGCCTTCCCAAAATCGTTTGTGGCAATTGTGGCGCTACCTAACCGTGCTGGTGACCTTCGTTCTTCACCAACAAAGTCAATGACTCAGTCGTCAGCCAATGTCAGCTATTTTGTATGGGTGTGAGCCCATACCATGTGCTTTACATACATACAATATATAATATATATATAATAACGTCAACCTTTCTCACAATGTGCTATATATATATATACATATAAGTCATATATATACATATAACTTGGTGTCCTATGGTGTCCTCCTTGTGTCCTCTGAGCCTAGGTCCGAAGTCAAAGCTGAGGGTTCTGACTGTGAGGATGCCCCAGGCAATGCCGTTGATGTCATCTTTGCTCCTGAAGTTTATGCCAACCCATGTCTATCTAATATCTTACGACTATATCTTACTTACTTCTGATCTTTCCTGAAACTGATGAAACTCAATTCAATTCAAGGTGGTCCTGAGGGTGAGGACTCCAAGGGTAACCAGTCAGAGAATGAGGAGGAGGATGGTGGTAAAACAGCTGAGTCGATTCTAAGAGACTTCAACTACCGGTTGCACTGTATGATCATGGAGACTGCCCGGAACTTGAAAGTTACTTGGATGGTAGTTCGGATGTTTTAACAGCTGCCACAAACATCCTGAAGAATACAAAAGCTTGCAAGGCTTTCTACACACGGTTCTCGGAACTCTTCTTACTACTCTTTTCAACTATCTCCTCTTTCTAATTGTCAACTATCTCAGTCAGGTCAAGCCTTTGATGCTGACATATGAAGAATCTTCAGTGTATGGAAACCGTAGTGGGTTTCAAGAGCTTTTGCTGGTCACGGCCAACGACAACAAGAATATCTTCCATGGTAGTTCAGCGTGGCGTCGTGGTGTGATCACAGGGGTCAGCATGCTTCAGCGCCAAGAGATGGTCAAACCACCAAGACCTGATTCCAAGTATGGAGGAGATGCTCGCTTCACCAAAGTGCAGGAGATGAAGCAGGACAGTGAGTAAACGCACTAAGTAAAATGGGTCGCATTCATTGATGGTTCCATTTAACTTTTGCCATTCATTGATGGTTCCTTTTTACTTTTGCTATGTATTGATGGTTCCATGATGGAATCCCTGCAGTACTGTGGGGGCACCAGCTTTGTCGCGAAGATCTGCGAGCAGTTGATGCCCAGTTCTGAGTGCTCCACCATCATCTTGGACATGTTTGGCTTTGATGGATGGGCTGGGAGCTATGCACTCTCTCAATATGCTCGAGGACCCTTTCTTTGCCATTTCATGTCTTTTCCAACCCGTTTGGGGTAATCGGGCAATAAATGAATCAAATTTGTTGACAATGTTGATTGAACGCGCTCAATATCCAGGAAAGAAGGTTCAATGTGCCACAGTGTGTCACTCACGGGCTTCAGCACAGTTCGTGTGAGGGCTCCTTGCCAACAAGTTGTTCAGCATGGCGCGCAACAAAGAGATGTCCATCCCTGGCTTTCCAGATTTTGCTGCTGCCTTGGCAGACTTGAAGAAGTTCCAGCGCACTCCTCAACCTTCTTACCATGTTACAGTTGCTACTGGTGAAGGGCATTTGATCATCACTGAAGCGCTGGTCAGCTTCTGGACTGAGAAGCACAGTCAGTTCGCGGACGAGTTGACAAAGATCAAGAGTGAGCATGACCAGGAGTTCAATCCCAAGGGATTGAAACGGGGCGCGGATACACCAGAGGATGGGGGCGAAGAGGAGGAGACGGCAAGGCCAGCCAAGCGTCTTTGCTTGTCATCCTCCATGTCGACTGAAGAGCTGGAAGCCCAACATCCTGAGAGGACTTGTGTCAGTTTGGAACAGGTTTTTCTTTGTTAATCTATATAATCTAAATGTGTTCTGAGCCTGGTCCCATGTTCAATGCCTAACACTTTGCCACTGGCACGTTGGGAGGACTCAGCTCAACTGCGGTCAATTCTTTTTGGTACTCTGTGAAGATGACTCCTCACTTTGGGTTGGAACCGCTGCTGAATGCACAGTGGACGCTGCGACCGAACTTTTTGGCTTTGGAAGTGGCGACTATGCCAAAGATTCGGAGGGTGCTGATGTCATGAGTGACACATCCGAAGCGGGCAGGTGGCTCCAGTACAGGTTCACTGACTCTACCGTGCAAGTGATTCTGGAGAAGCAGCGCAAATCCCCTGAGCATTTGGAGAGCGCAAGTTTCTGGAACAAGGTTGGCGCTGTTTTAAACTTTGAGGTTTAGTTTAGTTTCTGGAACAATCAAGTTACAAAAACTTTGAGCTTTAGTTTTTGTAACAATCAAGTTACAAAGACCAGCTTCTTCGTTACCAATAATAAGAAACTGTCACCGTCACAGTTTTTTGTTCACTCGCAGGTGATGCCCTTGAACGACTTACTCAAAAGCCTCGAGAACCACGGCGAAGTGAATTTGAAGCTTGCAGAGCATGAGCTCTCGAAGAATGAGACCGGCAACTTTACTGTGGAACCTGTCGGTGGCGTTTGCTATGTGCTTGATGCAAAGACCCAAAAGACGACGCCGAAGAAGGGGAAGGCGTGTCCATGAGTTTTCAAGACTTGCCATACACCAAATTGGGGATGCCAAGATCATTGAATGATCTTCCACATACATAATCCACAACAAAAGCACTACCAGCACTACGCAGCAAAACACTGACAGCACACACCCTGTTCAGGCTGCGAATGCTTTGACGTTTGGGGCAAAGATGAACATGGCCAAGATCCGGTCCAACAACAGCATCAAGGTTTTGTGGCGGCTGAGGCCAGGATGAAATCTGATTGGTATTTAGTTTTATTGTCATAATATGTTGCCATTCTGTTCACCATGTCCTCCTTCCCTCCCTTCCCTCCCTTTCCTTGTCAGGATCCACATGGACAATGCTGGCAGCGGCGGACCGTCAACGATGCTGGTTCCTGTCAGGCCGTGCGCAGTCATGGCAGGGAATGTTTCGCTGAAGCCGGGCAATCTTTTGAAAATGTTGTGATTCAGTGTCCTGTGAGAGGGATGGTTCCTTGTCAGTTTGTGTAAGAGTTCACTCAGTGTCACTGAACTAAAGTATGACCTCGCTACTCGTCAAGGCTATGTGACTTGAAGTTAAGCCCTCAAAGGGATGCTGAAAAGAGTAGGCTTACTAAGAAAGACCCAAAAACAGCAGGACATAAACGCTCAAACAGGGAGATGTCTCCAGCCTCTCCACCAAAGGGTAAAAAGTGCTTGGGCCGCATGCATTGAATACAGGAGTTCAGTAAATATAACGACCAGGAGTAGACTTTGGTTTGATTTCATTCATTCTATATAAAATGTTCTTCAACCATTATATTATATATGTTTGGTTCTGATTCTGTATGCGGCTTCAGCCTTTTTGAGGGGTCTCCGTTGCAATGGCAACACGGAGAGGTCTGGACACTTAACCTTGTGCACCCCTGCTGTGAGGTTGAGTTGAGCAAACGAAAAAAAGACCTCAGCCTGCTGCCTATGCCTAAACTGTTGAGTAGCTGAAACACTGTGGGCCACGATCACTCTGACTTACGAATCTCCTTCAGTCTCCATGCTGTTCCACTACCCTCCACAACTGCGCTCTACTAAACATGACAGTCTCCCGCAGGCCTGTTTTTGAGGGATAACTCTGAGAGCTGCACTGAGCCATGTCGTGGCCTGGAGGGGCAGGCAATGTGATTTCCAAGCCTGCCTTCAGTATAGAAGACTACCAGACTCTTGTGGATGGGTCAAGACCAACTTCTGCACCTCGAGTGAATACCATCCCACCGGTTGCGAAAGCAAAAGCTACAGCTGCCCCTTCTTCAGGACCCCTTCTTTTGGTTTGATGCCTGAGTTGCCCAATGTTGATTCATTTCAACACGCTCAGACTAGGATTTTTTTCAGTGTCCAAACTATTCTCCATCCTGGCTACTGAATCCATGTCTCATGTCTCTCCAATCTTCTAGGACTTCTCCAGCGCTGTGATATTTCTGGATCGGGGAGTTCTGGCGCTGACAACTCAGAGGGGCAAGACGACCCTGGAGAGACTGCCCCAGCCCAGAAACGTCCAGCTGCGAAGCAGGTTCCAAAGAAGACCAAGAAGGAAGATGACTCTGATATCTTAGGGTCATGCAAGGGCAACCGTAGAGATGATGAAGAACCTGATGACGAGGCCGAGGCTGCTCCTTCGAGCAAGAAAGACAAGAAACAGAAGAAGAAGAAGAAAGAAGACTCCAAAAAGGTTAAGAAAAGCAAGACGGATGAGAAAAAATCAGGCAAAGGTCAGAAGGGAAAGAAACATGAAGATGGTGGTGGGGTTGAGGTTCAGAGCTCGTCGTCTAGCAGTGTTGAGGAAGAAACAGGTGTCACTGTCGACATGTTTCTGGAAGCTCAACAGCGTGCTGAAATTGCAGAGAGCCTGGCAATGGTTCGCAACCTTTCTACAAACGAGGTGCGGTGCATTTCAAGTACTTGAATTATTCTTCCCATTTCTTTCCAGCCCCATGACTTCCCAATCGAATCAGCTCCACGCCTTCAGGTGGATGATAGGGTGTGCAAACAGTACAGCAAGGCCTGCAGCAAATGGCCACAACATCCAAATCAGACTCCATGTAGAGTTTGAGGCTTTGTGTTTATTTATCTGTCTAACTATAGTGTGGGGGTTTATGTTTACTGTGCTTGGTGGTCTCTGGAATTCACTTTGACAGGACATGATAATACTAACTGGTATTATCTTAATTGCTTTGGCAGGTGTGTGGCGACTCCATTGAGCGCAAGAACGACATCGATGATCACAAGAGTGATACCACACTGGACTGGGTTCACAATTCCATGTTAATATTGCACACACATGTGTTCTCGAAGTGGTGGTCGTTTCTCAAAAAGATGAGCGCTAATGGTTTTGTTTGTGTAGGGCAACCGGGAGGGGTTTGAGGGGGGGGCTAGGAGTTTTCAGCTGAGTGTGGAACGCAGGCCAGTACCCATTGCCACAACACAAATGTTCCTTTAACCTTGTTGGTTTTGTGGACAGCTTGAGAACATCAAAAGGAGGTATGAGTATGAGAGTAGCAATAAGCCAACCACAGATACTTGTTCTGAGGGATTGAAAGCTTGCCATCATGCTGCCAAGTGGTTGCAGACTTTGCCAGAATCCGCTCAGCTGCTGGCCTTTACAATTCTGGACTTGCCCCTACATGGAAAATCAGAAGTTGCTGTTGTCCCAAGAAAGGTGTGCGCCAAAAAAGTTGCTGCTCCGCCGGGCCATTACAGCCTTCGTTCACGAGCTGCGCTTTGCTTTTCTATGTTCCTGCTGCTGCCTCCACACCCTTTGTAGCCCTAAAAGAACATAAAGAACAATGGGCTTGGCGTGTAAAACTCCACAAGATATATTGAACTGAACGTTTAACCATTTTGTTTGGCAGGAGCTGGGGTTTTGGGACAAGGAGGATGAGGAAGGACAGATTGAAGAGCCCATTGCTTTCCATCCTCCAACCAGCGACAACAATGCGGATGTCTATGTGTGGCACAATGGGGACGAAGTTCACGTGGCACCCGGTGCGGTTCTCACCCTCGAGGCCTGTTTCTCCTCATCATTTTCACACTAGAGACTAGAGTTGATGAAGATCAAAAACTGATAGCGTCGCTGTGAAACCATGCCAACATCAAGAGAACTCTCTTGCAGGAACTCCATTCACTTCGTGTCCAAACTAGAGCTCTTGATATCATTGATAATGGCCGGCATATCCCCTATGAGGATGAACCTGCGAAGAAGGAGACGCCACTTGCTGAACATACACCACTTATGGTCTTTTACATGAAAAACCCTCAACGTCCTGTATTCAGTTTTGTCCAAGTCTTGTCAAGTGACTGTAGTCGCACTGACTTATTCCCTTCTTCTTTGCTCCAGGACTTGGGCATTTTGGATGACGAGAGCAATGACAAGATGCAGGATTGTTTCCTCCTGGTCCCACAAATTTCATTATTGATGTTTTTTTGGAGTTGTTTGATGCCATGCTCAATGTTCCCACAGGAGACTGCTCACTTTGCTGAGTTTACCTGTGATGGTTATGGTCTTCTTGCTGAGGACTATCATTGAGTACTGCCGTGCGAGCTAAAACTGACTCGCCAGTGTCTGCAGGAAAGTGAGCTTTTCGGCGATGCCACCCCCCAGCCTACCGAGCGCGAGGTGGAGCCTCCACATGAAACTGCCGATGAAACGCCATGTCTTGACCTGAGCGCGCAGGACCATCAAGGGAATGTGCTGGAGGCCACTGAACGCGCTGAAGACCATGCTGGGCGTCAGGACTTGCGCTGACCAATTTTGACCAGTGAATCTGACCAAACAAACCGCACTTCCAAAAGCAGATTTGTTCCAGGAACAGAAGGGGACCAGCCAGGAAGACTCGCTTCCAATGCTAAAGAACACTGCACCGAAGGACAGGTTTGTGGTCGCACTGATTCCCTTTATTTTGGTATGCAGCATCCACAGGCATGTCGTGTTCAAAGAACCCTTGAGAGATGTTTATCTTCTCCTGCCTAATTATACACTCACCGTGCTTTTCAGAACAACTTAGCAAAATCAAGTTTGTGTTTTCTTATTCCTGTGGTCAGGAAGATGGATCTTCTTTGAATACCTCGTCAGCCTCACCGGCTGCGGAGACCGTGCCTCAACCTAGTGCTCGAAAGGACTGTAAGCATGTGCCCGTTCACTGGATGTACATAATGTTGGATCCTCATTAATATGGTTGCGCAATACATTGAAGATAATAGACCTGACTTGAATAGACTATCTGATTAGGTGGTCCTCAACTTTCGAACCATGTGACCATGTGATTCTCCAGGAAGGCGTGCCTTTGTGTGGGCCAATAGATATCGAGGATGATCCAGCCAGTCCTACGCCTGTGATTCACCTTGACCCTGTGGATCCACTCGGGGGATCGAGTGAAACGCACCTCAACTTAAATTCTCCTTTCTTGTAACCAATCACTGTTGATTGTTTTAGTGGCTGCTGGATTAAGGTTGGCGACGCGAGGCAAAGGAAGGCGACCCAGTGCAAAGGCAAAACCCAAAAGCAAACCAAGGGCAGAACCAAAGTCGCGCCAAAGACCACATGTAGCTGCGCCCAAACGAAAGGCAGGAGCGAAGGCCAAAGCCAAAGCAAAGAGCAAGGCAAAAGCAGCAGCTAAAAACAAAGCAAAGACCAAGAACAGCAAACCTGCCAAGAGAAACCGTGCCAAGGCCAAGGCCTGCCCAAAACGTAAGGCAAGCAAGGGACTTAAAATGGATGCCAACAACATTTACAGTCGCGAATATCACCGGTTCAAGCGCATGGGCTTCAGTGCAGAGCAGGTGGGCTGCTTAGAGGCTGAGGTATGGTAGTAAGGTTTGACTACCTCAAACTCTTCTATTAACCCTCTTCCTATTGTTTCCTGTTGAGTTCAACTGGGGGACCTTCTCCCATTATATTCGGCAGGCGAAGGGTGCAGCTCGTCGAGCTGTGAGAATTTCGCAATCCAGCGATCCAGCAGGTGAAGTGACCTGGATCTAGCTGGCTGGGGTTCCGCGCCAGATCAATGAGCATCTGGCCAAAGCACTGCTCGAGCTTCGAGCCACGGGATGTGAAAAAAGGCAGTGGAGAGTGACCCTTCAAGGGGCTAGCATGTCATGTTGCTGTGAGTTCTAGTTACTAATGGGCAAAGTTCTGGTAATCATGACAATCCCTTAATTCTTGAAGCAGCTACAGCGGTTTCAGATTGGTTTGGTTGGACCGCCATCTCTTTTATATTGTGGCTTCTTGCAGGGTTGTAGAAGCGTGAGCTCACTGTCCATGGCAGAATCGCAAAACCCACTGTCCCATGGGAGCTGGGATGGGGATTCCAGACCTCGGAATCAGAATCTGCCAGAAAGATGAGACGGAGGGGTCCGAAGGAATCTTTTTCGTGCTGTGTAAAGGTGATGAATACTGTACCTGTTTGGGTAGTACTTCCTGGATTTGGGTTGCGCAGGCCATTTCTGAAGGGCGGATGCCCAATGAATTGCATTCCCCCAGATGTGGAGTCCACAGCCACAAATGATGCAATCCTAGGCATTTCGGACTCATTACTGATGATTGAGTGTTTACAAAAGCACTTCCAAGCGTCAAAAAGATGCGTTTGTTGTGCAACCCAGAACGCTTGAAGTCTTGAAGCAACCCCAAAATCGCGTTGTGTGCTTTTCAGGTATATAGTATTGTTTAGGTGAATGTCAGCATTTGCTTAGAATCGTCACGGGGAGTTTGTTTCAGTGTTCTCAATGGGGCAGAGCCAGCACCTGAAGTCTACATGGATATTGAGGGATTTACGACATATGCCTCGCGCGACTCCGATGTTTGACTAAGGCTGGGTCTCTTGAATGGCGAGCCATTCGAGGCAGGAACTGCATGTTGAATTGTCAGAGTGATCCAGCCCACGAGCAGCGAAAATCCAACACAAAAGGGTTTGGCCTGTGGGGAGTCCATGAAAGATCATGTTTTGCTCGGTTTCCTCACCATGCTTTCCTCACATGTCCTCCAATCTGTTGAGCGCAGGGGCCTTCGAAGGCAGCATTTGTTATCCTTAGTTCATTTCACTTGCGTTTTGACCAGCTGTCTTGTGATGTTGGCGAGGGTGTGTTGATTTGAAACCTATATTTCTGAACTCCATTTTCGCTCAAACCGCTAAAGTCTTTAATGCATTTCTCTCACCAAGCCTGATTCCATGGTATGTGGTATTGAGATGTATTGGTCGGATGGTTACATGATTACCCTCCCATGCACCACGCTCCAAGGAAGCTACGTGGAACCCATGGACATTGCACAGATTGTTCATCACACGATGCTTTAGTGCCACTTGCATTCACTTGTAATTTGCCCCGACCCCCCCCCAGTGATAAGACACTCCTGCAAGATTCGAACAAAGATGAACAACATGTTAGAACTATATATAATATACAGGCCCCACAATAGATAGAAAAGCACATCCACACCTAAAAATGTAGTGGACACCGTGCCACTATACTGTATTTGTTTGGTGACCACTATACTGCATAGCTGGGGGCCCTGGACACCGGCAGTTGGCATCTCCAGGCCGCGCAGCCCGAGAAGCCCTTTCCCGAGGATGTGAAGTGCGCCGGCGGCGGAGCGTGGACCATGGAGCTGGTGACCAATGATTGGTTGTTAGATTTCGTGGCGGTGAGTGTTCAAATCTCATGCTGTCTCAGACAAATTCCTTTTGACACCTCCACTGAATGCAATTGCACACAGGTGTGCTAGAGAATGTCTTCGATGGACTCCACAGAATCAGACAAGCACAGGTGATTTTGGGGTACGTGGCTTTCTGTTTGCCTTTCGTAGCTCTCCTGGACCCTCCTTGACCAGGTACCCCATCGCGGCCAACCTCTCGCAGCCCGAGAGGGACCGTCGCTCGGCACGAGCCGCGCGAGCTGCGGGCGAGCTCTGCGGGCGAGCGAGCTGCGGGCACTGGCGGAAAGGACGGTCCTGGCGGTTTGGGATTCATTCTTCTCCCCCTTTCCAGGTCCATTGGCCCGATCCGATTCCAGGTGAGACCTGCAGTTGTCAGATTGCAGACGGTCCATGCTTAGTGTCGGGAGGTGCTGCATGTGCCGAGAGCCGACCTTTTGAGCGGAGTTGGGGGGACGTGCGTTGAGTCACTGGTCATTTCAGAGGTGTTTTGAGTTGAGATTGGTGCGCTGCAATGATTGGCGTCGGGCGGCTGAATCTGAGATCGGTTGGGATTTGTGGCCTTTGCCGGTGAGTGTGCCCTTTTTTGCTCCGGTTGCCGCGAGCATGATATGCGAAAGCGAGAGCGAGAGAGAGAGAGAGAGAGAGACAGAGAGATAGAGAGTTCTCATGACTTGTATTGCAAGGACAGCGCCTAGAATCTACAGAGGAACTGGTCGAACAGCCTTGGTAGAGGAGGATCATTGATTGACATTTTGGACATCCTTGAGAGAGACACGGGGAGGGAGAGAGAGAGAGAGAGACACATATACAGAGAGAGGGAGAGAGTGGGAGTGTTGGTTTTTGCTCATCCCTGGTCAATCCTCTCCTCCACCCTAGTAGTAGCGATGGCCTCCAACCTAATAGGCCTCCAACCTATATAATAGCTTCTTGCTACTAGTAGTAATGCCAGGAGCTCAGGAGCTCCTTCCTTGCGTCCTTGCTACTAGTAAGGTGCCTTGTTACTACTAGCGATGGCCTCCTCTCCTCTAAAGATCCAGGCATTTGCGGGAAGCTTTTGCTGTGCCGCGTGATGTCTTTGGTCCCCATGAGGCTCAGGCCGGGAAGAGCACGGGCTTGGGTGGTGAGGACGGGCGGTGAGGACGGGCACTTGCAGCTCTGTTTTGCCCCCCAGTTTGCAACTGAAACAATAGCCATGTCAGCCATGTCCACTATGTTTTTCAAAGCAGGGGTGGGGGAGAAGATGCGTCGCGTGTAAATCAGAGAATGATAGTCATATTCGCGTGTTTCTTTCAAAGCTGGGTGTGTTTTCAAAATCCCGTAGGGTTTTGGCCTCCCAAAGGATTTTCCATATTGATCCTCGACTCGCTTGCAGTTGGAGGTATGATGTGCACCACCTCAGGTCAGGTGAATGCGATCTGGTCAATGATTTGTGTAACAAAAAGACCCTGCGATTCGGCTGACTGGTGCCAAGTTGGTGATCCAACCAGCTCAAGGATTTCACGATCCCAGGGATTATATAAGAAGAACCGGGTCGCAAGAAAGCCAGGTCAGGTATGCCGTGAGCCGCAAGGTCCAGGTCCCATCGTTTTTCCATTCCATGACATGGGAAGATCCCTTCAATGTTTTGGAGGAACTTCTATATTCTATATTCCATATGATTTGGAGGAACTTCAAGTTATGTATGTCTACACTTCTATTTTGGGGTATGGAGGCACCTAACAGGTGCAGGAAGGGAAAAGGTCACGGAAGGTCAGGTCTCATGTCTCGTATTTCAATTCATCATCAATTCACCGTACACGTTTCCAAAGAGATGTTTCCCATAATTTCACTACATTATATGTTTATATAAATATATTGTATATATTGTATGTATATACACATATGATATATGTTTGCCATCCCTCCTGGCCCAACGTTAAACCATCCCAGCCCGCAAGGCCTGTGATGTGGGACAGCGACGTGGACTTTGACTTGGCCGCCTTCCATACGTTGGTCCGCGCCCTGAAGCGTGCCCTGTCCGGCGGTTTGGGTGTAATCCAGCGGATGAGGGAATGAGAGCCGGGGATGAGAGAGAGTATTGGTGAGGATGGGGTTCCAAGGGGTGTTTTTTATGTCTAAGTATGGTAGGAAATGGGCGCAGCGTCACAGTGTGTGTCCAGCTGCATGAAGCCTGGACTGCTAGTATGGCTGTTGCAAGTCTGGCTGTTGCAAGGTGTTCATCATGACACACAAGTATCCTTCCCTAGGGATCCAAGTGCCTTCTCAGAAGGTGCTTGGGGTGGATTTGGAGGGTCCAGGTGCCTTCTGAGAAGGTACTTGGATCCCTAGGGCTTATATGTTGCTGTAATGTTGAGCCTGGCTGTTGCTTTTGCATCGAAAAAGGCGAATCCGCCAAGGCACCCTGAGACAGGTTGTGGAGGGGGCCTTGGCACATGTCTTGCTGGGAGATCTTTCGAATGCAACTTGGAGCAGAACTGCAGTCATTGAGGGTGCAGGGGCACAGGAAGTCCAGAGCAGGTTTGTCCCGGTGTAGCGTAGAGATGAGGAGAGTTGTTTGTTGCCTTCGCAGATTCAGCCACAGATTGTCCATTGTATATGTCGGCTTGGGTACTGCAAATTTTGGGCCACACCCACATGGTTGTTCAGATTCTTGCCAGGAGTTTTCTTCTCGATCAAGTCGGAATAGTTTAGCACAATCTTAGCACATTTTTATACAGAGGCCATCGGGACATGGTGTGAGGGCCCTCACGCCCCATCTCTTTCTTGTTATTTTTTGAGAGCCAGTCCTGATATCGACGCTCCATGTTTCAAGAAGACACCTATAAGAAGAAGAACAATGGCTATAATATGATATGCAAGTCCTTTCAGTTGCATTTAGACGGCAACAAAAAGCAACCAAGTCAATGTGCCGATATCTGAGCTGCACACTTCTACGCGCGTGCGACCTGCACGAAGCAGGTGAGGATTCTACCCAAGGGCTTTATGTGCACCTCTCCAGTGAAGGACTGTGGAGCCGACCGGTCTAGGGCAGCACAGATTGACAGATTACCATGGTGCCATGGGCAGCACAGATTCATCGGAGTGCACTAGATACAGTGTTTTTTTCCACCTGAAGATGGAACACTCCGTGCTGTAGCAACCCAAAGGCCTGGCCTTAGATAGTAGCACTGACACGCACGCCCTTTGATTGAAATGGACTATGACTATGAGCCGTGCCCCATGAATGCATGGCTTCAAGACCTGCAAATTTGAGCAGACTCTGACCTGGATCAACAATTTCCCATGAACTGCACTGGTGCGTGTATCTTGGAAGATGCTTCTCATTTGTTTTGTTTCTCCTGACTCCTGACGATGTCTATGTGACCATGGAGTTTGGGGCTTTGGAGGTGCTTAGGAGTTGATCTTGGAAACCGCCGAAGGGCGTTCCAACTCGATGGCCGACTCGAAGGCGTCGATGCCAGGACTCCTGGCCGACCATGCCGGCAGAGTTCCCGGCCTTCATGCTGCCACGCGCATGTCGCACGGCTCCAGGGGTCCGGAGATCCAACGGTCACCTGAGCCCATTGGTAGGGATGGGAAGTGAAGATGGACCCGATGTAACCCCCCAATGAATGAACGCCCTCCACGTGGAAGGTCAAGAAGGTCTGAGGTGCCGTGCATGAGGTCCACTCCCCCTGAATAATGTGTTAAGAAGGGAGTACGAGTAGGAGTAAGGGTAGGAGTAGGAGTAGGAGTAGGATTAGCAGTAGCAGTAGCAGTAGTAGTAGCAGTAGCAGTAGGAGTTGTAGTAGTAGTAGTAGTAGGAGGAGTAGGAGTAGTAGCAGCAGCAGTAGTAGTGGTAGTAGTCTGGTATAGTATAATATAGCAGTAATAGTAGTAGTCGTCGTCGTCGC
Source organism: Durusdinium trenchii (assembly GCA_963970005.1). Lineage (NCBI taxonomy): Eukaryota > Dinophyceae > Suessiales > Symbiodiniaceae > Durusdinium > Durusdinium trenchii. The sequence continues at coordinate 895,999 of CAXAMN010003669.1, read as the reverse complement.
CGTCGTGGAGGTGGCGGTGGCGGCGGTGGTGGTGGGGGTGGTAGTGGTAGTGGTAGTCGTCGTAGTAGTAGTAGTAGTCGTCGTCGTTGTGGTGGTGGTGGTGGTAGTGGTGGTAGTAGTAGCAGCAGCAGGAGTAGTAGCAGTAGTAGTGGTGGTGGTGGTATTCATAGGCGGTAGTGCAGATTGTTGAGGGGGGTGAGGGTTAAAATGATTTCTCTAGTTGCTGTTAATTTTCCCTGAAACCTAGACATGTTTCTGGAATATTAATAAGTATACTTAATAGAAAGAGCAGGTAGTAGTGTTAGTGTTAGTGTTAGTAGTAGTAGTAGTCGTCGTCGTGGTGGTGGTGGTAGTAGGAGTAGGAGTAGGAGTAGGAGTAGGAGTAGGAGTAGGAGTAGGAGTAGGAGTAGGAGTAGTAGTAGTAGTAGTAGTAGTAGTAGTAGGAGTAGGAGTAGGAGTAGGAGTAGTAGTAGTAGCAGTAGTAGTACTACTACTACTACAACGACAACAACAACTACTACTATTGGTACCAGTACTAGTAAAATTGACCTGGTTGTGGGGCTCGGATCAGCTGGGGAAAATTCAAGGCCAATGATGCTTTCTCTTTTGGTAGATGTTCAAGGCTGTTTGGTCTCGGGTTAACTAAGCTAAGGGATGCTGAGGGAGTCTTATCAATCCTGAGATGACATTCCTGATGTACTGGGGGGGTGCTTCCGTCATTGGGTTGTGGCAGTTCTTTGGCGTCCCGTTTTGGTCTACAGACACCGTGTAAGAAGTGCAGTCTCAAGTTCCATGTTGACGCGGTGCCACTTCACATGATTCAACGGTCGCAACGGTGGATGTAGCTGGTTTGTCATCCAATGCTACCATTTCTCCACACATGTGTTCCAGATTCTGTGAATCAAGGTTGCCCTCCCTGCTGTGAGACCAGTGCTTTTGTGGTGCTTGGTGTTTGACCCAGGCATGGGCATTGTGGTGAAGTACTTCCTTGAATACAAGGCCACGCACGTTCGTACCACAGTGTGGCCATTTTCGCACCACGAAGTTGAAGAAGTCCCCTTCAAATCATGGAACCCCAAAAGGTTCAGGTGTTGAAGGTTTAAACCACCGCTGTGCAGGGTAGAGGCCATCCTTGTCAAGGATGGTCAATTTGTTTTTTATTGGACGAGGGGTGAGAGAAACAAGAGGTTCCAGATGTGTGAAGGTTTTTTTCGTGCGGCGTTTGGTTCGGAGTCCCCTTTTGCTTAGAAGTTTGGACCACCCAACGAAGCAGGAATAACAAACACCGCGTCGTGTTTGCCGCGGTTGTAGTGGTGATCGTGTTGCGGTTCTTTAGTTCTTTGGTGCTTCTCGATCGATCACATATGAAAAGGTTGTCAGCTTCATCGTGTTGGTCCTGTGTTCATCCAATTGAACCGCCCTAGCCGCCCTGGCCTCAACTGGTGTTTTTATTTCTTGACTGTCGACACCGGCAGGGCTCAGATCTGGAAGCATTGAAAGTTGAGATGGGGAAGCGCTTCCCCTGCTGCGTGCAGCCCATCGAGGAGAGGTCCACTAGCTTTCGTACGTGCGGAGGTCCGCCAGCTTCGTCATAAATAAACCGTGGGGCTACAGTGGAAGAGAACACATACTCAGAGATATGGCCCTAAGCCATGCGGGTGGGTGTTTTGGCACGGTGCAACACGTTGATGCTTACTAGACCACTCAGACCAGGTCGGCCTTTGATCCTTTTCAAGATGTTATCACAAATGTGATTGTTTCCGCTGACCATGACGCGTAGAGAGATCCATTGACGTACGCCCAGACAATTTGTTTAACCAACGTGCGAAGCGACCCCGAAAAATCCGAAAACCCGTGGAAATCCTAGGGGTGGAGACACGCCGGATAGATACTAATATGCTATGACAATATGATATACAGTATATAGACTACATACGCAATATGCCAAAAAACTGCTGTAGCGGCTCCCCAGACCAATGCTTGAATTGAGTTGTTCACCATTTGAAATCCCACTAGCTGTTTTTGTTCATGCAAAGTGGTGCATACATGAATTCGTCTCCGACCCTGAGCCGTCACATCGGCGAGGACATGAAGTTGGCCTTCAGTTTCATGGAATGCAATTTGAACGACGGTGTAGCCTCAATGCGTTTTACTCCCTATCCTTGTTGTGATGATAAGTGATCATGGGTTTGTGTTTGGGATCGGCTGCTATGAAGCGAGCTTTCCATTGCATGCATATACAGGTACTGCAGAACTCGGGTGCAACAAAAGGTGAGCATGGTGCTCCCAAACTAAAGTAGGCCCCACATGACATTGGTTAAGTATGCTTAAGTAGTCTTAAGTATGTTGTTATTGCTTATTCTTGAACACAGTCAAGCAAAGCAACTGTACTATAATCCACATATGTTCGACGCAAGCTATGGAGTCTATGGGAGCTTGGTGTCAGAGACAAATCGCCAGCCATGAAAACAAAAGCAGTCTTATCATATCTTATCAATTTCAATTCCTTCAGAATAGGGAGGCCTCCGACCCCACAAGGACGACGAGGAGTTGCCAGGAGGAGCTCTAAGTCGAGCTTTATGACAGAGTCCACAATCTTGCACCAGGGGGGCTTGTTCTGCAGCAGTTGCCGCAGGCCCTGCGCTTCGCTCACAGCCCGGATGCAACGATTTAAAAGTTCAGTTCAGGACCCACGTGATGAGCTTTCATGGCATAGGTATCCTTCCTGACCGACGCACCCCACCCATCCACCGACCCACCGACCCGTCCCCGAGGCTTTTGGGACGATCTGCGCCGCTGCGTGGACTCCATCGCGGAGTCCCTGGGCGCGGAGGACACCTCCGAGGACCGGTTCACCATGGTTTTGGTGGAAAAAAACACCAGGAGACCCCTTGAACGGCCCAAGGGTGTTTTACTTGGACCCTGGATAATTGTGGGGTGGTTGTTTTAGACACCCCGGTAGCCACCAAGCCCTTGGCACCCCTGAACGGGTCTATATATATATATATACAATATATATATATATACCCTGGGAGTCAAAGACTATAAAAGAATCGGCAACAAATATATGACCTGAAAAGGATTTTCCTTTACTTCACTTGGTCCAAATATAGTCTTTGGACTTCTAGGGTATATATAGAGATGGATGGGCATGAATAAGTACATATTGGTATACCTGGAATGTCGCTTGTTTTCCGAAATGTGTGAAGCCTCGAGTTTCTTAATGCATTCTCCGGACTTGCAACCTGTGAGCTTCGGAAGAATCTGTTTGGGCGGACCGAAGATGGGCGTCTCGACTTCTCCTCGCCCGCCTCGAAGGCCTCGGATCGAAACGGGTCGAGTCACGTGGTCCTTAAATAGATCGAAACGGCTGTCCCATATGTTCTAACTCTCTTCTGGGGGGGGTCGACCTGCACTTCTCACCCAAAGATCCACTAAAACCCCGCGGAAACCCGCACGTTCCGCGGGTTCCCGCGCGCGTGGGTTCCCGCGCGTGGAACCCTCGGCAGGAGATGCGGAAAGCCAGTGAACTCCTGGACGCCCAGCGGCGCCGCTTCGGCCTGTGAGGCGATCGGGCCGGGTGAGGACCTGTGTGTCGGGTGCTGGCGTTGGTTGGGACCCTCCTAACAGATGTGGTTTGATCAATTTGATGGGTTCCGAATGTGTGGCACGGGTCGTCCAAGTAGAATCCGGCAAGGCGTTTTCTATCTTTTTCTTCAGGTTCCCCAGGCCACTGAGAAGAAATCATGTTCATTTCGCCAATTGCAAGCCCATCAAAGCCAGCGTTGATCGCCCACCACATGTTTATGGAGGGAAGCATGTTGGAATTGTGGGCATTGTCTGTTCAGGTCAAAGGTGCATACAAGGGGTACACTGAAGGACCTGAAGGCTCCACACTCTCTTCCACCTGTGATTTCACGCTAATCAGCCCAATCCCGCAGGTCAATGATCGCATGAGCTGCTCACGGGCGACGTCATCCTGGATTCCGTAAGGTTTTGACGTTCACACAATAGGAACAATGATATGCTTGACAATTGACGTCATCAAACCCGATGGTGCGCTCACACACATAAACAGATCCGTAGACTCCCTGGAACTCAATGGAAGTGGAACATGGCCCTGTAAGGAAGACCATTTGTTCTTTTGCAAGCAGGGGGTGCCATCCACGTAACCATGTGAGTTCCAGGGAGTGGTTCTTCTTGAACCATATTTGTTCCTCAGATCAGTGGTCTACGACAGATGTGTACGACAGATACCTCGCAAAAGGGGAGATGGACCTGGGGAGGGGGGGCTGCCTGGGTGCCAGCGACGTACCGCTGGCACCCAGGCAGCCCTGGCAGAAGCGGCATCATGAACTTGTGCTTCTGGAAAGTTAATAATCACCAATCCCATCCCGCTAAAATCCTCCAAACATGAGTTTTTGTTTGTGACATGGCTGGTTGAATTTGCACGGATCTACACCCAATTGAGAGTTCAACTGTATACATAGACTTCAGAGATTAATCGGTGGACCGACATGCCAGTCAGAAGCCACAGACACAAAGTCTTCTTCCCTAAGACTTTGGGCCCTCAAATGGAAAGGGTTTTGATATGTTGTGAGGGTTTGCTCCCCTGCTATGGAGACTCCAAGGATTCGTTGATTGTTCTCTATTTAAATCTATGTTCGCTTGACCGGTGCAGTTCAGAGGCCCGGGTGATGTCAGAGTCAGAGACGGAGTTTGTGACAAACCGCCCGTGCTGCAGATGACTTAGCGGACTTTTCCCACTCGTGGTGTTCTTGCTCTCCCTAGAAAACTGCTGCAACTGCAACATGAAAATCTTAATGAATGGAATTTCCTCTTTGGGTGTTGGGTAGTGATGTTTTGGTTCGAGATCACTTGTTTTGATTGAACTTTTTTGAGGGTGCTGTACTTTTGCAATGATTGATAGCTCAGGAGCAGCATAGTACTATTCACGCGGGCGGGATTGTTGACTTGCCTGTCGAGTCATTAGGTGCGGATTTGTCGCCTGAAGATCATGTATAGCGACAGCTGTTCACCTCATTGTTGGCAAAGCCCTGCTGCAGATGTGGCAGAACCCTGTGGTTACCCAAAACGGTGACTTGCTTTCTTTCTTCACAGTGTTGCACATATCCTTTCTTCTTGGGTTCGACACTGTCCCCGTCGCCTGCACCACAGTGTCGCATGATTTTGTTGGACCCTTTAGACTCCACGAATTCCGGGAGCAGCGCCGGCATCATGTTTTGAATCGTTCAGTGACGACCCCCATGACCGCTTTGGCACTGAACACAGCTGGGCAACACTGGTGGTCTCTTCGTACACGGCCTTTTACCAGTGCAATGAAAAGCGGGGTCCAACGACACCCCCACAGACAAGAAAAGAATTACCTTGAAAATGGACTTGCTACAGGTCAAAGAGCTGACTTTACTGGAGGCAAAAGCCTTAGGCACCACTTAATCAGTCAGGCAGTGCAGGACCAGGTTTTCCTGGGTCTTTGGACTTGTAGGGGCTACCAGGAGGTCCTTTGCAAGGACACGTGTTTGCAAGGGTGGTGGATCTGAATCTAAGTTTTCTGAATGTCTTCTTTCTACAGGACATGGGGAGAGCTTTCTCCATCCATTCTTGAGAGGGGAGGTTGTAGCCTTGTGCACCCCTGCACTGAAACATATTCCATCAATGAAGTGCTTTCAGAGCTTCGATGGCCACCTCGAAAATGACTACCTTATATATATATATATACATACCGTATTATATATATATATATATTATATATAGGGGATTATATAGGGGTCCATTTTTTCTATACTACTCTACTGACGTGGGGGGGGGGGCGACCCGCCCGTCCTCCCAATCCACCGGCCCCTCGAAGGATCCGGTGTCCATCGCCCAAGCGGTGTCCGGTCGGTGTCCATCGGTGTGCCTTCGTAGACGCTTCGTTGGATTTGCCTTCTTTCCCTTTGTTTTTTTTTTTGTTGGGCGGGGGGTCCTTGGCATACGGGAGGGGCATGTGATTAGACCTCACAGAAGGCGGCTAATTCAGACCAGTGGGCTGAAACCAAGCTGCTTTGGGTGAAACCAACCAAATGCCGAGAACAGACCAGCCTCTAAATCACCTCAACACGTACGTCTCATGGAACGTTGCCCGCTGTGAGACCACAGAGGTCGCCTCGCGGGTCAAGGCCGATGGATGCAGCTCCAGGCAATCGCCGATCGATGGGCCTTTACACTCCAATGTTCACTGCACCAAACATAGACCGCGGTTCCTAATGTGGATGGGTCAAAGCCTGAAGCCGCTTCAGCCCTTGTCCACCATGTAGGTTAACCTTCCAGCTATATAGGTCAACCAAGGTATCCTGGTTTTGACCCACAGGCAATGTGATTAAGTCGATGCAGCATGTGTGAGTTTGGGCATGTTTAATTCAGCATGACGTCGCGCAACTCAGAGCACAAGATGTTGTTTGGTTTCAAGCCAAGGCCGAAAGCAAGGCCTGGTGGATTGAAACCATGCCTGTATGTCTAGGATGCTACTAGGGGCTCCTGGCCTTGCTACTAGGAACAAGAACGCTACTAGGGGCTCCTGGCATCGCTACTAGGAGCAAGGATGCTACCAGGGTGATTGAAGCTACTAGGGTCAACTGCTGGTTATTTCCAGATTAAAATCGTCCTACTTGATGGATTCATCCAACGTCAGTCGACTGCGTGAGCGATGAGTGGAGGACCTAAAGTCGCGACCTTGTGGTTTGCATCCGCAACCGTGTCGGCCCCGCTTTTGGCCTTGAAGAGAAGCATTTGCACCAGCACTGGGCTCCATGCATATAGGAGACGTTTAGAAGGTATCCCTGAAACAACATGAAACAACCCCATAATTCTCCAAGCCTGAAAGAGCCTTTCCAGCTTCTGAAAGCCGCCGCAAGTGTGGGAGGGATGTTTCTTTGATCGCTCTCCTAAGGCATGCCATGCCTATATCATATATAATAGTACAGGAAGGTTGGGTTTGTCCTGTTACCGTTTATCACCTGTAACAGTCAGTAAACAATTAGCACTTATTTTTGAACAAGGCCTTTACTAATGAATCATCATTCACGGTTACTGGCAATAGGATAGACATGGATAGACCCAAAATATATAGGGATGTATTCTGCTGCTAGTCTTAGCACTTGCCCAGTCGCACCAGACCCTATTCATGGACTTCAAAGGTGTTTCGATGCTGTGCAGAATGGGCTGGCTTTGTTCACCCCAGTGCTCAGCGCGGTCGCTTCAAATCCACAGTTAGATCCAAAACAATTGTGCTCCAGGTGTCAGGGCTGAACAAGAGAGGTGTTTGTTCCAGATGATTTGCAATGCGTATATGGTTTGAAACCATGGGAACCAAGTGCCGTGCCGCTCCTGGCGTCAGATGCTTCTCGCCGTGCTTGGGGATCCGCGATCCCAGGGCGTCCAAGCAGCTCAGATGGGATGAGAACCCGCACGCAAGCAGGAACCCCATGGATCCCCAAAAGAATCTGACGCGCAGCAGGCGTTTTTGATCACGGTGAGTTACTCGCGCACGGGTTCATCGGGTGAGTCGAGCTGTGAACAGGCGAACTGCGGTCCTGGCAGTCGACAAGTCGACCGAACCACAGAAGCTGATGGGCAAATCACTAAGAATTAAGTATGTTGAGATGAGCCATCTATACCTGGATGTTCCTGACAGAATGGGATGGTAGGTGTTGATACCATAGAGGAAAGGACAAGTCATTGGTTTCCTCGGTTTTGGAGCATGAGCCGATTCATCGGCTTTGAGCTTTAGTCCCCAAATGCCGGATGCTTCAGTGGCACGAGCCGAATCCCCAATGCCAAGGTGTGCATTTTTCATAGGGAGACCACTGGGCCCAACGGGTAGATTGGTCTATTTCCCTTCTTCCAGAGGGTCGCCTGGGAGGTCTCCCTATGTTAATACACACCCCAAAAGACCCGTCTCTGACACATCGAGGCGCGGGCAGAAAATGGACCGTATCGACTCAGAAGCCGTCGTGTCGACTAGCAGGTTGGCGCATCGGAGAGGACTCACTGGCCTCAACGGCTTATGACATCGTATGACCCCTCTTCCGTCCAAGAGCCACTTTCCCAACATGCCTCGGTGATTGCTCGTTGGTGATGCAACTGCGTCATATCGCCGTTTAGATCGATCCCTTGCCCAGCAGGTAGTCAACACCCTTGGCAATGCTTCACCCTAAAGGTGTGCTCCTTCCCGGTGCTTCACCGGGACGCGGACGATGGGACGACTCCAAACAACTTAGGGAGAAAAGGAGATCACCTGGCCCATTCTTTGTATAGGATTGGGGGTATATAAAACATTTGTCTATGCCCACACGCCACCCAAGCTGCTACCAGGCATGGGGGCACGCAGGCAACCGGCTCTTAAGGGCTACAGCTGCGAGCCCTGCGGGGAACCCCCCAATTTTAAAACCAAGTCGTGGAAAGAGCTGAAGCTTGGTTTTCGAGGGAAAGGGAGTCAGCCAAGGTCACGTTTTTGGGCTGAAAACAGAGGGCCAACCCCTGATGTCCCAGCCCGAGTCTCATTGCTCTTGTTTTTGAGGCGAAGTAAGGCGCAACTCGAGGCAAATAAGAAAGCCAAGCCCCTTTGAAGCATTTGGATCGAAAAGTCATGAACATTTGTTCGAGGAGGGGGAACGTTCACTGCAGATGACAGGACCTGCAGCCCCTTTGTGGTGAGCGAAGTCAGAACAGGAAGCGATCGGTGAACACGACATGGGGAGCCCGAGAGGCGATCGAGTAGAATACATGACCAGCACGTGTTCTGAATGCTTTGTATGGGAACATTGGCTGCACCCCTCCACAGCCTGGTTGTTGTGACTTGGTCTGGTTGTTGTGCTTGGTCCTTTACCACCACGAGCTGGAGCCTTGGGAACCATCGGGTTGTGCCCATTCTTCCACCCAGTGGACACCATGTAGAGGAAAACCATTTGGACAGCGTCAGGGCTAGACTCTAGGCTAGACTTTGCACACAGCCAGCCACACTCTTTTACCCAGAACACCATGACATGGCCCTGTGTTTGCGCCAAGGCCAGCGGGTCCGCCTAAGCACCTCGTCCGCAGTGGACTGCCTGACACGTTCCACTAGAGTCAGTCCGGTCCGAAGAGGTTTTGAGCTACAAGAATTGGAGAATGATTTATTTCGGGGAATGAACCCAACTTTGTTTGCAAATGTGTCCTGCACCTCCAGAATTGCTAGGGGAAGGGTGGGTTTGTGGAGGCAGCCGCTGCGCTCCATGATAGGACGAGTGTGCTGTCGCTGTGACACCGGGCCGTTTGGTTTGATCTGTTGGCTTTTTGGAAGTGTTGCTTGCCTTAGAACAAAGCAGGACTCCATGAGCTCTTGAAGAGAGCCCAAGCAATCAAGCTTTTTCCCAGCACAGCAGTCCAAACGGAACGGCCATGTCCGCCACGCTTTTGGTGAGTCCTTCCCTGATGACTGCCATAGGGGGGCAGTCCTATGGCAGTCCTCAGCATCGGATCTTGCCCCCGCTAAGGACTGGCGCCAAGAAAGCCAGCGCAGCGGTCGAGGCGGGACTGGGCATGGCTTGGCGAGGCGAGCAGAAATTCACTTAATCCAGTCCAGTCAGAAAGAAATGCTATGAATCAATGACAGGGAGACCCTCCATAGCATAGGTGGTTTGTCTACGGGTCACCGGGAGGCATGGCATTTCGCACTGCAAAATTGACACGGAACAAAGTTGTCGAGGTGAAGACGGCTAGTCGCTGCCGCTGCTTCTGTTTGTACTTGTTCACGTGCATACACTTGGGACTTGGGATTCTGGCGTAGATTCCGCCTTGAATCGCCTGGCCAGGCTACAAAAAAGACTGGACCAAAAATGACCGAGGAAGAAGCTAAGGCGCTTTTGGGTGGATGATCATTCTCACATATTTTCACAGACCCCGCTTTTATTTTTACAAGAAGCATACAGGTGCAAGTGATTACTGCATATGTATATGGCCCTATATGGCCATTTACTTATTGGCTGCGGATTTGTTCCACTTCACTGTCTCATGCTACACAGCTGACTAGTGTTGCATGTTGGTGGGTTAGACAGTCTTTTTGACACGCTGATTGTTTTGAGAGTTTAGGTTTGGAGCTTTGCTAATTTGCGCTGAATGGAGCACGTCATTGAACATCATTGAACACAAGCGGTGCTTGCTCCTTTGGTTGATGCGTCATTGTATTGCCACTTGCTTTGGGCACATTCAAGTGCAAGTGTTCCCCCAAATCCTGCAGTTTTTGCGCGATCTGTTTCGACCATGTGCCGCCTGGACAAAGGCTCTTTTCGACAAAGCCCAGCAGCGAAATAAGCAGGCTGCCGCACCTGCGTCTCAGCCTCAGAGATCCAGAGCTTCGAAAGTACTTGCATCAGCCTGCCAGACCCGATTGCGCATATTTCAGTTAGCCAATCTATTCTCGGAGCGGCCAGACACAATTGCAGCTTCGTCCGACTCAGTTGGGCAGGCAGTCCCAACTTGACTCCTCCGGAGCATGTATTTCCCATCGCTGAGGGTGTCTGCCTCACGCGGGGGGCGCTTTGCAGCCTTTGGAGACGAGAGCGATTGAGGCGGGGATTGAGGCGATGGCGCGCGCGACACGTAGCAGTGGGTGCGACTGGGTCAAGTTGGCCTCAGCATCCAAGAGAGTCGTGATTACATGTGATTACATCATTAATCTTACATATCGTGATTTCAAATGCTATATATGTATTATTATGTGTGTGTATATAGATTATTTGCATATATATATATTATTGTTTATTATATATACAATGTATTATGTTATATTGGCATTCGAGCAGGAATTTGGGCTTTAGTCAATGTTTCCTGTTGGTGTCTTTGGGCTTTGTGGGTCCCCCTATTTCAACATACACCATCATTTGGTACTTAATGGCGGCCAGAAACTCACACATCGAAAGAGAATTGGTGACTGGTGTGACTGTGTTCAACTGTTTCATGGTGATCTTGAGCTAAGGTCACAATAGTAACATCCTTTCGGGTAGCTACTATTTTTGTGGACAGGAGTCGAGATCTGGGTGCCCGCTTGGCATGCTGCCCGCTTGGCATGCTGAACCTTTGTATATCGCTGAGGGTGTCACATAAGAGTTACCCAGGTCGCTGGGGGGTCATCTTCGCTTTGAGGGGTGGTGAGGTGGATGATCAATGTGTGTGCTGATTTTTAGCACTCAAGTTGAGCCGTTTACTCCTTGAAGACTATTCCAAATTGTTTGGGAAGCTGGTGACTTCAGCCCGTGATCTTTTGGGATATGAGCAAACCCTGTGTTCTTGACCATGACGGGCGGAACATGGCAAAGCGCTGACCATTTGCGTGATTCAAGATGGTTTCGCTGCGAAAGCATAATTCTTTTGGCAGTGGTAGTCTAGTTTGCAAGCCCTAGTCACCGGTTTGGCCTTCGTAAACCATTTCTACCGGTGACTTGCTCTTCGTCTCCGGTTTCGTTTCTTCACGGTAGAACCCACGTTCAACCATGTTCTACGGTGGGTCCCACCCCTTGGATACCCCCTCCACACTCTATCGGGGTCCCCCAAAGGTGGATGTATCGGCACTGCTGATCACTGCTGTACATCATCTTGAAAAATAATGACACGTCTTTGTTGGGAGTTGCGAGGGATGTTCATAGGTTGATGGATGTTGATGGAATTGAGTTTGCACCACCTATGACCTTGACCTAGAACCACATAAACTCCTTCAATACTCTGTAGCATCTCCACCTTTTGTCATTCCTTTTAAAATAGCCATTAAAGCAGTGGCAGGGGGACCCACATGCAAGTTACATTTTTGGCAAGCCATCATATCAATTAAAGAAGACATGTATATAACTTATCCCCACCCCACATTTTTCCAGGTTGGGGGGTAGGCTAAAATAGGACCATGTTGTAAGTTCATACCTGGGACATGCCATGTTGCATTTTCTGAGTGGGGGGGGCGGTCAACAAATGTAACTAGCGGCTAGAGTGGAAGATTGACGCTTTATTTCAATTGCTGTCCCTCACAGGTTCGTGACACGAGTTTGCATTCCCTTCGCTGGCAGTGTGGTCCAAAATTGAACCGACCAGATGCATCGTGCAACATCCCCTCACAGACAGCTGACAGAAAACAGGACACGAGGTGCAACCTTTAAGCCCAGAGCGTGGTTTAAGGATTGCATCATTTACCCCCATAAGTTGTTTTGGGTTTATGCGCTGGGTTGAGAGCTGGCTGCACCTAAAATGGGGTGTAACTGTAGCCAGCCTGAACATTCCAGTTGAAGCAAATAAAATTAACTACTTGCAGCTGTGTCAGCTTTCGATTTGAACTATGCCATGCATGCAATGCATGAGAGAGAGAGAGAGAGATAGTGAAATCTCAAAATCTCATGAATTAGCCAGGGATTAAAGACATAAGGCAGACCCAGAATGAAATAGCAGCCGGATACAAGAAATGGAACACTTTAATCGGGATGCAAGCCGCTGCAAACGTCATAGCCCATTTTGACCTTACGCATGTAAAACGTAATCTTACATGTTCAGGAAGCAGTTTGACAATAGGTGAATATGTAATTTAGCCAAAGTTCCAAGAACGTAGTACGGGGATGTTGATGTTGTGACTACACCCCAATCATTCCTGCAAAGTTTCCATGAAAGATATTATATATATATGGGTGTGAAACGTATATTTTGTGATGTCGAGAAATAAACATTTATGTCCCACCCAAAGAGTGAAAAGCACTATAAGTTGCAATTGGAGTCAGGGTTACTTACAACCGCACTCCGCAGCCAGGATGGGCGCCCGGCGGGAGGGACTAGTGACTCGTCCTCCAAAGCGGAGACATGTCCGGAAATTCCTTTGATTTGGGCGCAGTGTAGCTTTCTCAAAAGGGGGCGAACATAGTTCTTTTTTTTGTAATGGGCGAACATAGTTCTTTTTTTTGTAATGGGGGTGCTAGATAGACTGACATTGTACCGCGTAATATATGTATATATGTTTATGGATGTATCTGGCAAGGTCAGTCACTAGAGCTTGGGTTAAGGTGTTCTTGTGAAGGTTACTCGAGGCATACTTGTCTCATGGTACTTGTAGCCCAAGGCAATAAGTTGGTCAAGAGCGGTTCGGGATCCATCTGTGATGAGTGGGGCGGGACATGTCTTGAGGGCTCTTCGGGGAATCAGCGTGTTGTGAAATCTTTCAGGCAATCATAAAAAGCATGGAAAGTGGAAGATGCATGAGAGTTAAACTTTCTCATCAGGAACCTATGACCTTTCTTCATCAATGATATGTATTGATTTAATTTTAAGTCGGCAGCCGGCACGCGCATAGCAAATGCTCCCCTGCTTCTTGCGGAACATGCAAGAGAAAGCTCAGCGCCCCCGTAGAAGATCTTAGTGAAGTGAGCAATTCTCCGAAGTTTGGCTTCAGAGGAGGCGAGGTGAACGAGCCAAGCGGAAAAACCGCAGGACGGTGTCGGTGTGCGATGCCGGTTTGGCTTCCGGAGAGTATTCCGTTGGCTGCAGGGCTCGGCTCGGTCTCGGCGTTCTGGGTCCTCCAGCTGTTGCTTTAAGCAGGAATAAGGCAGTAACCTTGGAGGAATGGTCCTTGTTTGGTTCAATGACATTTCGTCCCGGAAGTCCCTTTTCCTCTGTGGGTCTCAGGTCAAGCTGGGTTGTTGTGGCAAAACGGCCAGCATTGCGAAACATATGAAGATCAATGAAGATCATAACATGCGAGGTAACAAACTCTCGTGATCCTTGCTGCTTTCGCCCGTCCAATTCCATCTAGTAAACAAGAACCTGGGGTTGTGGTTGGTCTCAGCGGCAGGCCCGCGCCCCATGTGCTTTAGCCTTTTTGGGCCAATTTGATGAACGTGGCGCGACCACACAGCTACCACTATGTTCTGTTTGCAAGAGGGCTGAGTCGGGGGTACTCAGGTCCGGTTGGATCATCAGATGTTTGTTCTTTTTCATATACTCAGATACTATATATTATAGTATACTATATATGTATGTATTGCATGTTCATGTTCGTTCCACATCACTTCATCTTCATGTTTGTTTCATGGAGCACAACGGTGGTTCCGCTGAAAGCAGAGGGAAACTCGTGCGTCAGGATGGTCCGATAGAAACTGGCTCATATGTTTCTTTATAATTATCAAGCTGAAAACTACGGCTGTTTGTGGGCGGGCAAGACGCTGAAATGCAAGAAAACAGAGGCTGCAACGGTTTTGTTAATTTTTGTTTATAATGAAGCTTTTGCTGTAGAAGTGCCCTGCCCAACATCCCAAACTAGCCGAGCTCAGCCGCCTGCTTGGCTTCAAGGGGGCACCTCCAGCGTTCGGAGAACCTGGTGCGATTCTAACCCCTGTTGGACTGGTGAACCAATTTGCATGGAGATGAGGCCCACCCTGGACTGGCATCCACACCCTCAAGAATAGCAAAAAGATGTAAGTAAACATTCGAGACGAGCCTACAGTGTTTGGAAGGTTTTGCTTGAAGGTCAGATGTGACAGGATTTAAGTTAATCATCATTACTATACTCATGTTTTTTTGCAAGGATTTCACGGGTTTGGGGGGCTGAGCTTTGGCACCTAGTGGAGAGGCATTTCATGCGATGTTGCGATGTGATCATCAACATTTCTCTTTGGTGATGGTTTTCCACACTTACCGGTGTGTTTTCTTCTTTAGAGCGTCCGAAAGGGGACGATGAGACTTCGCACATCAATATATATATATATGTGTATGTGTGTGTGGCAGCAATTCAATTGATTGAACAGACTTAATAGTTCAAACCTTCATTTTTGAGAAAACTTGGTGGATTGGACTCTGAGCCAACAAATATGTGACCGTATGTCGGGTTGTCAAGAGCGCCTCAAATGGTGCAGGTGAACATACATGGTTTTATTCAATTGTTGAACGCTGCTACTGTATTGCGCGGAGACTTTTTCGGATTGCTTCCAAGCCATGCGTCAATCAAACATCAATCCAGTCCGACAGTCCTGGGTTTGAGGATGACCAGTTGGCGGAAGAACTTCCGTACCACTCAGACCGGCGCTTGCGCATTGGAAAAACAAAGCAAATACATGGGCGTGAGCCAACAGGAACAGGGAAAGTCCCCCCTATGAGGAATGAGCGGCCCTGGCGCGTGGCATTTTGTAGAAGACTGTGCATGAAGAAAGATCAGTGTTTTCGCATGCATTCGCGGTCACACTAGGTGGTATGCCAACATGTGCAGCGAGGCTTTTGGAATTCTTGTGTCCGCCACTGTCGGAGCTGAAAGAGCCACGGAGCTAATTACCGTGGCAAGAAAGAGAACGGCCGATCACCAGATCCATGAACTGTACAAACTTATATTTGAGGCTCTGAGGTGTATTTGGTCTTATTCCTTACTTCAACTTTGTCAGATCCAATCGTATCCAATCCAGTCCTTCGTTTCTAGGAGTTTCCTGGAAATGCAACACCGGCAGGAAGGGGAACTGCCAAAGCCAATGAGAGGCTTTTGAAGACAAAAGTCACTTCTTGGGAGAATTGTGACGCTTGGCTTGGTTTAGAAACCATCAGCTACTCATTGACAAGTCAAGCTCACGTCAGGGGGATCTACGTACTACATCACAGAGTGGAAGTAGTAGTGGAAGTGACACCCTGGTTCCTGGTTCATCCACCAGTTTCCGCTCTCAGGACTCTCATAGGCTGTATGTGCTTCCAAATGCTTCCAATGGGTTCCATGACGTTCAAATGGTCTCTCACCGCAGGACTGGCGCCCTGAGCAGGGCGGTCTACTGGTGGACGCTGACGCAGGTGCACAGGCAGCAAAGGCTGTAGTGCCCGAGTGTCTCGGAGATGATGTTCAGGTGTGTGAATCTGGGATTGGATGTGTTCAGGTGGATTGGCTGGATTGGATGTTGGGTTTGGACAGTTTTGGCGGAAGGATCGTTGACTGGTTGGGGGAACCAGCACAGCTTGCCGTCAGTTGTTTGATGTGGATCGATGTTCTTGATTATTTTCGAAGAATCTAAATGGATTATAGATGTCGTAAGGATTTCATGAGAGTTCTTCAAGTGCTTGCTGTTCTGTCTTATTTGCAAAGAAGTTCTTCACACGTCCCCGAACCAAAAGGCCGAATCCGTCCAAACATCTATTTCTGATTGCTGAAGATGGTTTTGATCCTTTGGCAAGAGAGGCTAGTTATGGCTAGTTCTCCCAAAGAAAAGATCAACAGAATTCAAAAGAGGTACCCTTTGACATCCTCTGACTCACTATCATGGAAGTGGAAAATTAATGGTTCACTTGGAAGACAACTTTCTTTCACAAACAAAAGGGTGTCCACTTCCATGTGATCTGTTCGTCGGAGGGTCGGAGAAGCACTGGTGCAGTTCGTGAGTCCACGTAGCCTCCAACTCCCTGGATAATAGGGTAATAATGCAATGATCATCTCCCGTGGGTCGGCTTTCAGACAGCCTTACTCAATGGAGGTACACCATACCCGTACACTGCACATACCATTCACCTCCTGACATACTGCAGGAAGCGTCGGAACCTACCTCCCTGGGTATTTGATGTCATTCGTTGGAACGGTTGTGTCGATTGAAACGTTCACACATACTGTAATAGTGGCAATATTACTATAGGTGCCTCCGCTTGGGGCTTGCCTTGTTTGTTTATTATGTCTTGTATTGCCTTCAGCTTCAATCCCCAGAGACTTCGATGGAGAAAGCGACACAATCGTGTAACGATGTGCTCATGCTTCTGCGCCTTCGGCACCCAGGTTCAATTCTTTGATTGCCTTTTTGGTGCCGCGGGAGCACTGGGTTGCTTGGCGGGCATGCGGGCGTTTGGCGGGGGCAGAGCCCTTGACGAGTCGACATGCGGTGTGCCATTCCGTCCAGCCACGGCAAAACAAATCGAACATACTGTAGCAAACTAAGCTGGAAGAAGCCTGCAACACCTTAAAGGCGTGGTGTGTGTATCTCGTGCTTGTGCATTGACGGGTTTCCTCCATCAAGAGTAATGTAGACTCTTGATTAATCAACCCCCCCCGCCCCCCCCCTCAACAACCAGGGCCTCCAATATAATCTACAAGAAAACTAATCAAAGGACCAAAATGAAAAGAATCCTTATAAAAATCTTCTTGGCCTTCTCTGGCAATATTAAACATAAAAGGGAATCAATGAAATCTCAAATTGAAGACATTTGGAATACTAAAGTAAAAGGAAATCAATAAAGTGAAAATGGAATTCTCAATAATTTAATGGACATCTGAATCCAAAGACCTTCAAAAGCATCCAATACTTTTGAATAAGGGTTTTGTAAAGAAAGTGTGCACTGACTGTTGGAAAGTTTTGGAAAGCTTAAAGACTAAAGAGCTTAGGTAAGTAAAGCAAATCAAAAGGAAAAGAAAGGGAATGAATACAAGTTTACCTAAAGCAAAATATGTTTTGAAGCCTGAAATCTCTAGACATTATTCTAGGGGCCCCCCTAAATAATGTCAGAAAGCTGCTTGCTGGACTACCCCCTTTG
>CAXAMN010003669.1:858043-875890 GCA_963970005.1 Durusdinium trenchii | reverse complement strand
AAAGTTCTGTTACCAGATTATGATTCTGTATACAATGTCAGGAGATGATTATTTAATAATATACATATTTATATATGTATTAAAGCTAAAACCCCTCATTACTTTGGTCCACTTCTATCGGTTTTTTTTCAATGCTAGCTGCCGTTCTTGCCTCTCTTAATATCCTTTAATCTCGTCCTATGGTCCTGCTGTCACTGATATGTTCCTTTACCTTCTCAAACTCCAACTAACTTCCAAGAAACCTTTTTTTGCTCCTGCCGGCTCATTGTTGTATATGTGCAGCAACTGCCCAGGTGTAGTTTTGATCATGTCGGCATCCTCAACTCATCCTCTTCCAGGATTCATATTTTTTGCAAAGCCCGATCCAACACATGATTTGTTCAAGCTCCCAAAGGGCCTCCCCATAAACCCGCTGCTCAGAACCCCTTTAAAAGACAACTTCCTCACAGGCCTTTGTTCCCCCTTCCAATAATTGCATGCAAATTCTTTTCTTCCACCTTCCTTCCCCTCTTCTTCTCCTTCCTGATGGAATCTTCGACCTCATGATTTTCATGTGTTTGATTGTTTTTGCACTTCTTCCACATGCTTGCCATTCTTCTGGCACGGTGCCCCACAACGCTCTTTATATGGCTGGCCTCCAAGTCTTCCCAATCAAAGATCCCATCATGTAGCAGCACACGTGACACACAGCTTCCATTCCCATCAGGAGCTTCTCCATGCTCTTTGTTCAATTGGCAATTGGCATACCCCACTTTTGTATTGGGGATCCCCACTGGATTTAGTCTTTGGGAACCCTCTTCATGAAGAGATTTCGTTTGGGATCTACCTTCATGAGGACATTGGCGACCTCCCCTTATGAAGAGATTTAGTCCCGGGGTTCTCCGACCTCCGGGGTGACAAACCTTCTACAGGGGAGTCGACCAATGCGTAATTCATTTCGGCCGCGGTTTGTAGGACATCGGCTCCTCTAGTCAGTTCGTCACGATCAGCGCTTGTCGGCAGGCGAGCTGAAGCTCTTGCGGAGGTATTTGCAAAACGCCTCGAGCTTTTTCGAGTTCGGGACTGGAGCCAGCACCGTGCAGCTGGGCGTTCGTCTCACACGAGGTCGACGAGGTCTTTCGTCGCCGGGTTTCGGTTTCGGACGTTCCGTTTTTTCAGCACAGTGAGAGAGAGAGAGAGAGACACAGTGGTCGAACGGTGGGAGCGAGTGGAAGCTCAACACATGTGTCGAATCGATCCAAAGAGTCCAAGAGGTGGGATGAAGATGAAGGGCGCATCGATGCACCATGCACCGAAGAGCCAACCGCACGAAGAGCGGCCCGCGTGGGGGCTGTGCGCCACTAACCTTGTCCCCCGCAGTTTTAGAATGAATTAATATATGATTGAATATATTGTACAACTCGGAACTGAGTTGGTGTTTTCTCATCTAAGCAATGATATCAAAACCGATGCTGACGCCAAGCCAACCGTAACCAGACATTGTTTCGAAGGTATTTGGCGACAAAGTTCCCAGAGCTTCAGATTCACGCAGTTGAATTGGATGGCAAGTGGGCAGGCCACGCGTCTGAAGGGGTAGGGGCATGGGGACATTGAGGGGAACATGGGAAGTTGGCGGCACAAGGTGCAACGCGCGACGGTTTGAGTTGCCTGGATGTTTGAACATGTAGACTGATGAACCACCTTTCCTTCCCAGAATCTGTGTATATATAGATAGATGAGAAATACTTTCCCTTCGAGAATGGCTTTACACCTTCAGAATGGTGTATTTTCATAGGGAGACCCCGGAGACCCCGAAGACTGGGTGGAGTGGTCCATGTCCCTTCTTCCCAGGGGGGTCGGAATGCCTGGGAGGCCGCGCCTCGTTGCCGAACGGGGGTCGTTCCCAGGCCTGGTGCGAGCTCAGCTGCGGCACCGTGGATTGGAGCAACGGACTCGGGTCCGGCACGTGGACGTGGGGACCACGGAGGTGTGCACGGTGGGGGGTGCAGTTGGTAGATGGAGCAGGGAGGTGATGAAGGTGGAGAAGTACCTGAAGTACGCTGAAATAGATGAGTTGGAGATTGCTGGCAGGCTATTCCGTAGAGTCGTTGTGATTTGCCCGGGCGCTGGGCACGGTAGGATTCTCAGATTCTCAGCCAGAGTGTGGAACTGGTTTATCCTTCCGACACGTCACGGTGTGCAGTACCCCATCGCAATTATATCTATACTGTTCAAACGAAATTGTGTTCTTTTTGGTCGCACACATCAACCACCTTCTTGTGACCACCGTGATTGGTTTCAAAAGACCAAGACTCCACACCAACTGACTTCTTTTATTTCTTGTCCAGCTTCTTTGGGCGGCCTTTTTAAAGACCTTTTGGAGGAAGAAAACTAGACCAACGACTCGGTGCATTTCGTAGGGATTTTCCTCCTCCTCGGCAGACCTCCAAACTGTTTGGAGACCTCGCAGACCAGGCCTTTGCCTTTCCGGTCGAGAATCGGAGCGCATGCGTCCGGCGGAAACGGCAGCAGAAGCCACCCGGTTTTGGGCGTCCTTGGAAGTCCGGCCGGAGTTCATTGGTGTATTTGGGTGTGATTGGTGTTTCATTTGGCTCCTACATGTTTGGGGACAACATATGTTTTGGGACAACACGTTCATGTTCTTCTCACGAAGAACATGCACGTTTGCCCTTAGGCAAAACAAACAACCATCAAACAACTTTTCCTGATTACTGTAAACACTTTTTTGGATACCGACCTCCTGTCACAGAGATGAACTAGGCATTTTGCCTAATGATGTGTGTGTGTGAGTGTGTCAATCCCTGTCTCTAAGGGAGCCACAGCACTTTAATTCATTCGATGTTCAATTTTAACATATATAGGCAGGGATGGCAGGGGGTAGCGGCGGGACCGCTACCAGCGCGGCATCTCCCACTTGATTTGGTGACATCATTTCGTTGGCCGATCTGACGTGCCTATTGTACCGGCTTTCAGACTTTTTGTGATCACTAAACCTACGTGAGGATAAAGCTATCAGTGTTTCTTGCGGTACAGGGCTAATGTGGTAAAGTGCAAACTGGTGACTAGTATGAAACTTCACTGAATCGCGCTTTTGCAAGCTATCTATCTAAGTGCATATGAAATTTGCAGAATGAGGATTCTACTGTTCCAGTTGCTAGCTATTGGTTGTACTTGATCAACGTTTGGCCTATGCTAGGCCTTAGGCTTGTTTGGGATATTTTCAGGAGTGCAACGAAGACGCGGACCTGTGGTGCAAACCCCGAAGCTCAGCCAGCTAAGTTCCCCACGTCCCTTTCTTGGATTTCTTGAAACATTTGCTCCAGGCAGCTTGGATCTCTTGCGGATCTCGGGGTGGGGCCGTGCTTTCTCAGGCTTTGCCGCCGGCCCTGTTTGGAGCTTTGTGAGCCGACGACTTCAGATCGAAGTGCGTCGCGCAGGGATCGGTGGCCGAGCTTCAGCGATCAGATCTTGTTGGAGAAAGCTCCAAGTCCGGGTCGCGCCAAGTCGGGGTTTGGAGTTTCAGTCGACTGGGCGAGGGTCTGATGGGGCAAAACGTTGGTGTGGAAGATTCCTGTGCAACGGAACCAATCGGGAGTTGTTGGAAGTGTCCACGGAGAATGCTGATGGTGAGGAGCGGAGGTGGAGGGAGAGAGAGAGGGGGAGAGGGTTGTCAGCCGTAAGATATCAAAGCACCCCCCAGATCACAGCGGGAGCTATTTTCGGATTGGGGCATGCAGTAAGAGAGGGAGAGGGAGAGTGCTGCTACAGCTAAGATAGAATAGGCCCCATCACCCATCTCTTTGGTGAAGCTTCTTTTTGAGGCCTATATGTTGCGCTAGTTGTTGCGCTATACTATAGATCATTGCCAGATAGACCCATGGATTGTGGACGGCTCTTTTGCGATCTCAACTTCCCCCTGATCCTGGCCATGGCCGAAGCCCTCACATCACTCACGTCCCGAGGCGCTTGGGACGTGGTCTTGGTGGACTCGCGCTTCCGTGTGGCGTGCGCGTTGAAGAGCTTTCTCCATTTTCATCGGGAGAAGTCGCAGAAGTCGCTGGTGCTGGTGCATGACTTCACTCGCTTGAGGCCGTACTACCAGGACGGGGACCGTCCCCCCCAAAAAGCAACCTCCAAAAAGCCATAGAAATGCACCGCGGGTGGTGTTCTATGGTGTTCCTGAAGCAACGCGGTGACCCAGAAACATCAACAGCCAACAGCCAAACTCCAAGTCTGACCCCTTTTACATCCCTTGAAACGCCATGACCAGCCCACTCAAAAACATTCAAAACTTATCCACGCCAAGCACTTTTGGTTCCTCCAGGACTTCAGACTGAACAATCTTTGGACTCCACATGACGTATTTGATCAAAAAACAAGAACACACAGGAAAGCATACACCAAATTCAAAGGAGACCTTGTATTCTGTCCGTTTTTAAAAACTCGACCAGAAAACCTCACCTTTCAGGAGATCTTGCACTTCGGCACGCTGATCTTCCGCTGGTACACTTTGGCCGTGTTCCGCCCCAAACGCTTCACTCGCGCCCAAGAGGCGGAAGAGCTGGAAGAGGCTCTCCGGCGCTTCGAGTACCAGCCGGCATAGGAAAAAAAAGGTCCAACCTTCGAAATGCCATGTTTGAGACCGTGGAGCTATTTTATGGGAGAAGCCCGAGAAGCCTGTGGAGCAACATCTTCTCGGACTGGGATTGTAGGGAGAAGCCCAGGTGCCGATGGCGGAATAATCCCTTTGGGGTGGCGATCAAGCGGTTTGAGGACCAGCCAGGTAGTATAGCTAACTTAAACATTATATATATATATATATTTTTAGTAATTTTTAAAATTTTGATCTTTTAGGGCAAGTGTATATAGGCCAACGAAAAGCCGAACATTCCAGCTACATGCCTCATCCTGGTAGTTTGTATATACTGTGTGGATTGTTGGCGCTTTACACATGCTCCTAACCTGTTTTTTGTCATGTGATAACCCCCAAATATGGTTGCGCATTGGAAACCTCTTGCATTTTGAGGGTTCTATTATCAATCAACAGTCTACATCAACTATCTGTGTCCTGCGGCACTGGGGGCATCACTGCCCGCCGGCCAACCATGCGGCGTACTGAGATTGCAGCTCACAACTCGCGTGTTGCGTCGGTTCTGATAGACATAAGCCCGTACCGCTACGAGCTGAAAAGCGGATGTTGACTTCTTAGGTATTGACTTTGTGCCAGAGATGGGACTTCACGCCGCTCTTTCTGTGAGCGAAAACCCAGGAAGTTGAGGGTTACTCCCCTGCAGATTAACATGGAACCCCAAACCACTGGGTTGTAGAGGAAAATGGTCTTCCACCGGTCAATTCTCCGGTTCCATGTTAGTTTGTGGGAGAGTACATTAACTTTTGTACACTCTCAGGTGAAAACTGCGTGACGTCATCGCCACCCCGCAGGCAGCATGCGTAGAAACAGGTTTTACATGGTTTTACAATGGCATTCTACCAGGATTGGATAAGGTGCTGGACTTGAGTGATTGAGATTTGGAATGGTCATTGTTTATCTTTAGGGATGGAGATTGGAGCCCCAACTGAGGGCCAAAACCCTGCAAAGGTGTCGAAGAGGCACTTAGTCACTTGAATCCTGCAAGATAGCAGCTTGAAATGGTCTTGTGCTGTCGGTGCTTTGTGCGGCCTGCAAAAGCTCCACCCAGACTGGCCATTCCTAGGTTTCAGAGATGGCCGAGAAAGCTCCACCCCGCTCGGAGCGCCCAGCAATATCGTTACTGTAGTTCGTTTGTTTGTTTTGGGATGTCTCGTCCGCCAAGCCTCTGAGATCAAGACTTGTCACTTTCTGGATTGTTTGTGATATGGGTGACAGCATGTTAGACCACACCCTCAATTGCTTGTTTGGTTGCATATTTCTTGACCCAACATTCGACAAAACCAAGAAGGCCAGTCTCCTGGCCTGCATGCACAGTAATGCTAAGAGTCGATAAGGAGCATGGTGTAGTGCATGAGTGTAGATACAGAACATGGCACTGTCTCAACAAAGCACAGCGCATCCCCCCTCCTCGAAAATGGAGGATCGAGGGGGGGGTACCTTTAGGAATTCCATTTTAATATTCCATTTACACAGCCAACATGTTTCCAGTTTTATCTCCGCGTGGCCCCGAGAATTTTTGACAAGCGACGCGGTTGAATGGGAAAGAGGCTTCAGCAAGCTCACTGAATACAAGTCTGAGCATGGAGATGCCAGGGTGCCCACCAGATTCAAGACTACAGGGAAAGAAAAAAAAGTGCCAAGATCGTGTGAACCGCCTGAATTCACTTGACCATGCTGGCATGATTGAATATGATGGTCTTGCTTTGAATGTAGCCAAAAATAAAAAACAAGGAGCATCGCTTACGCCCCGCGGGCGTAAGCAACGCGACCTTTTGGACGGCAACGCGGTCCCACTGCCCGGAGCTCCCTGAGGGTCCGCATCGCTTGCGCCCCGCGGGCGTAAGCAACGCGTCCATGCAGTGTATTAGGCAACGCGTCCACGCAATGTAAATCAAGGTCTGCTTCTTTGATTTAACGCTCGATGTAACAAGATATACAACCCAACGCTCGCTTGTTTTGCACTTCGAAATGCCAGATACCTGGACCCCTATCCAATGCTTTTTTTGTTCTCGACCAGAAACAGGACGCAGCCCGAAAGAGACCAAAAAGATGACGCCAAAAGATCAAAAACACAACCCAAACGATGCAAAATATGATGCAGAAAGTGCAAAACAGGTTGGGTAAGTGCAGGCCGGTGCTATGGACGACACTGAATATCACTGGATCTAGACCGTTGCTAATGCATCATCAGGGTCAAAAATGGATAATCCATTTTCTGTTGGGGGTCCGACCCCCCCACCCCCTGGGGTAGCAGGGATCACAGCGCAGTCTAGTGGCATGCTCATCTAATTCAGTCATAGAATGTCACATCACGTACACAGACACACACATATAATCACACAATATCACACACACTCACACATATATATATATATAACACACAAAACATATGTTGCAGCCCTTTTAACACGTCTTTTTGAGTTCCAGCCATTCCCAGACTGATATGTTTGCAGGAGGGTCATCCTTTTTGGATCAATTTGGTCAATGGAGTCCGCAACCTGAACTCTCCTGCGATCCAATGTGTCATAGACATCCGCATCCGCTGACCGAAATCGAGACACATGCAACACATCTTGTTTACAAAGCCAGGACCTTTGTCAACACATTGAGCGAAACCAATAGATGAAGAGGTGAAAAGGACATTGAAGAGGTGAACTCCACCTGAATCTCCTTCAACCATCCAACCCCAAGGACGACACGTAGCTTGAGATACGAAGTCTCGGGCCGAAGGTCTCAAATCGCTCGCGCTCGGTGGTCCCTCAGAAGAACAAGACAATCCAAAAATCAGGTTGGAGGCCATCGCTACTAGGCTGGAGGCCATCCTTATTAGGTTGGAGGCCATCGCTACTAGGTCGGAGGCCATAGCCATAAAATAGTTTGGAGGCCATCGCTACTAGGTTGGAGGCCATCGCTACTAAGGTTGGAGGCCATCGCTACTAAGGTTGGAGGCCATCGCTATTAGGTTGGAATCTTTCTCAGCTTCTTGACTTCAAGACGACGCTCGGCTTTCCACCAACCTCTGGCGCAATCCCTGGCCACCTGGTGCCAGTGAGCACGAACGACTGGACGTAGCCCGCGGTACCACTGGACGGCCATGGCTATTAGGTTGCAGGCCATCGCTATTAGGTTGGAGGCCATCGCTGTTAGGTTGGAGGCCATCGCTATTAGGTTGGAGGCCATGGAGATTAGAAGATCTGAGGCTTCAGCCTTTTTGGATGGCTTCATGACTTGGAGCCTGGGGCGCCCAACAGGGACGTCCCCCGAGGAATCTCAGGTCGGTCGGGAGAGGAATGGTCGTACTCCGGGCTCTCGATCCTCCTGAACTGGAGTGTGGGGGACAAACATGTCAAGTATCACAAGCAATTACCAAACATTTGCAGCTTTCCAGCTCCCAATAGAGATTCATTGGAATGCCCATTAACCATGCATGGCAGAGAAGTGAGTGGAAGTTCTTGGAAGGTGGAAGGCACTGATAATTCACAACCACCGTACGTCATGTCACGTGAACAACAGAGGGCGACACAGCAGATACCTTTTCTTTCCTGTCTTGCCGAGGGCCTTTTGAGCTGGAACACCGGTGCCCAATGACCAGCTTGCCCTCCCTACTCCTCATGGAATGCAGAGAGGAAACCCTTCTTCAAGCCGCGCTTAGCTTTGGCTTGAACGGGGTGGGGTGAGACGAATCCAGGCGTCAGGGGACTCACTCCTAAGGCCCTATGGAGACGAGCTCAAGCCCCTGGGCGCGTTCGGGACACCGAGGAGCACGACGCGCAGGGAACGCGCACGGATTGAAGGGACGGTCGGACCGTCGATTGTGAGGGTTCCTCGACTGGTAATGGGGCCACAATGACCGTGGTAGAGCATTATACATGACAGGTCCCTATATGCTGACTTTGTGTTTGGTTCTTGATTTGATGGTGGTCCTGCTGGGAAGAGGTCGGGTTGCTTCAATGCCACTTGGAGACAGCCGCTGGGGGTTGGGGGTTGCGACAGGATGCTGTTTTGGAGTGTAGGACAGACTTGCAAATATAGTGCGATATATTTATTTAAATTTGTTTAGATGTCTATAGCTATATATGCATAGCTACATTATCCTCCATTCATGATATAGGGGCTCCAGCATTCAATGCCCGCACACGAGATGGGGTAACGGTAGTGCTGACAGGCGCAAAATTGACCACTTGCCCAAGTTTGTGCGGGTTGGGCGGACTCCCCCTGTCAATGTTCTCCTTGGGCATATGTAGTTTTGCTTGTTACATTGTCAGATGAGAAGGACTCCTTGAGTGGGGGGGTGTATGATTTAGACTCAAATTGAACATCATCAATAAATTATTGTTGCACACAGGTTCCGCATGCCGCCACATGAGACTCTAGCAGTTTAGCCTAAGCATGTTCCGAATAATTTGGGATTTGGCGTTTTGTTGAATTCCGCATGTGTTTGTTTTTGTTGGGCTGTCCATGGATGAGTGGGCTCTCCATTTGCGACATTTTCTCGGAAGCTTGTGGAGGAGCTTCCGGATATTTCTGGATTGATGGACCTCATGTAAAAATCCGTGTTTGTTCGTGTGGGAGCATCGACACAAACTGCGCTTTGGGAAGGTCCGGTTGGTGCGTTTACTCCACTGGTGCTGGTGCCATTGGAAGTTGGCTTTCTTTGCTGGTCTTGGGAGGTGTTGCTTGTCGACACGCCATAGGGACTTGCTCTTGGAGAGCTTGCTAGGAAGCACTTCGAGGCTCCGCTTGTGACTGACAGACGAGCCTCAGGCGATAAAGTTGTGATTTTGGGGTCAGAAAATGTCGACACTCTTCCAAGCCATGTGTGATGCCGTGCAACCCGCTGTGCACACGAAGGTATGGAGGAGTCACGACTCGCGACGTGTGGCGAAGCGGCGTGCCATGCCGTGCCGACGGTGTTGGGAAGGTGCTAGAATTGTGAACGCCTATAGGCAGAGCTGCGCGATGCGTGCGAATCTTGTGATGCTTCCCAGAGTTTCTGTGGCGACTTCCTGCAGGACTCTTGCAGGAAGTTTCCCACAAGACGACTCCAAGGCTTTTTCACGCAAGAGGGGCCCACAAGCGTGTTGTACAAGACATGTCTTGTGGTTTTCTGGGTTGACTTTTGAAACAGCCAGCCAGCCTACAAAAACTTCCTGGGAGTAAGGTTTTACCATTGATTTGCATTCATGTTTGTTTGCTTGCGCTCTCCTCAGCCCAAGGTCCTCGATGCTGGAGCAGCAGGACATCTGACCGCTGCTTCAAGAGTGGAGATGGGGGTTTAGAAAGTGAACTGTTACAGTTTTGGAGACAGCTGTGTAATTATATAATATGATGTTAATGTTACCATGGCCTAGCCTAGTGTTGCTGTTATGTGTTACTGTATGTATTTTGCCTTATTCTGCCTGTATGTATATATTATATATATATATTATGTTACGTTTGTTGTTTTGGTGGAGATTGCTGGGCGGTGGCCGAACTGAAGAGTGGTACTGTAATTGGATATTTGCCACGGAGATCTGTTGTGCACACACACACACACTAAGGCCAGGAGCCCTAGTAGTTTCTTGCTCCTAGTAGCGGTGCCAGGAGCCCCTAGTAGCGTCCTTGTTCCTAGTAGTGAGGCCAGGAGCCCCTAGTAGCGTCCTTGTGCCTACACACGCGGTTTGGATGATCGACCAGTCGCACGCTCCAAGGAATCACATCTCGCTGCCGACGGACCCTCCGAGCGGTGACGCCAGGAGGAGGTCGTTCGGGTCTCATCGGTCACGCGCTCAGTTCCGCGGAACAAGCTGCGTAGAACGATGGTGGCTGGAAGATCCATGGTTGCAGGTCGATCAACTCGGAACAAGTGGTTCAATTGGTTCTAATT
This sequence comes from Durusdinium trenchii, assembly GCA_963970005.1. Lineage (NCBI taxonomy): Eukaryota > Dinophyceae > Suessiales > Symbiodiniaceae > Durusdinium > Durusdinium trenchii. The sequence goes on along the minus strand of CAXAMN010003669.1, from coordinate 865,373 downwards.
CTAGGTTATGTCAAAATACATACTAGGACTATATGTATATGGCCCACTATTGATTTGGCCCAGTTGTTTCCTGCATGTTGCATTTGCTGCAGATTAATCATATAAATATATACTGTATATATAAGTTTAGGTCACCTAGTGAGTGATAGTGATTTCTCTATGATGTTTTGGATGTATAGTGTATACCCCCAAAAGTTTGCAGGACATTGATTCTTTTTGCTTCAAGGTCCCCGGGCCGGGGATTCTTGATTGGGTGAAGGCGTCGGTTATATATAATATAATATACATATGAAGTGTATTTGGAAGGTACGGCTTCCGTTACCCGGTACCTCAAGCCAAAGATTACTTGCGGTGTTTTGGAGCCCTTCTCCACCAGAATCTTTGCAGAAGGAACCAGAACTGTTTGGGCACACTGCGGTCATAGCTGAGCATGTTTCAGAACATTGCGTGTTTTGGTCCTGCTGCTGCAATTGCAGAGGTTTATCGTAGGGTGGTTGACACTTGAGTGAATTTTCAATCCAAGGTCGGAACTCCGTATTTGCATGTCCTTTGAATATATTTTTTCAGGAACTCAAGGTGCTTTGAATTAAACACTCAAGCCTTGTCCTGATTAATTTTATCATATATATATATAAATGTCAGTCCACCACCTGGATATTTTGGGCTATTCTAACAGGTCCACCCAACATGTTGTCAAAGGCATAATTAATTCAGAGTGGGAATAGTTAATTCAGAGTGGGAACCCCGCGGGTCATTTTCATTTGGGCAAGGTAGATTATTTGTTTACTTCCCAAAGCCGCTTCAGATCATGCCAAACAATGTTGTTCCGAAGTGGGTGCTTTACGTGCTCCTTCTTGAACATCCGGGGGACGTCACCATGACTATATATTAATCCAACAAAATGCCAGTTTGCCTGGTCTGATCATTTTGGCTCAGACCGCATGACCTGCGTGCTAAAGACGACCACGTGCAGATCGTCAACGAAAGGAGGCGTCCCAGAACAACCCGCCAGAACTATAGGGACTTTTAACGCTATGACGCCATCTCCAGCGGACCAGCCTTCCATGATCAAAGTCTTCCTTCCGTTCCGGTTTGTGAGGGATACAAGTCCCTTTTTTGGGGAGCGCCATTGGTGCCACTAACTATGTTGAACCATGATCACATCCCATGATGGGTAACAGTTTTCAGGAACAAGCTGATTGAAGCAAGTTATTTATGCCTAGGTCTAGTCTCCTACAAACTTGTATTATTGGATGTGGATGTGCTGCTGGGTGGACTGTCCATGGCTCAGGTCGACATGCTTTTTTCTTCGCAGGGAACTTCACAACCCCACGCCAGAAGCAACTGCAGCCTTCTTAAGTCATGCTTTCAGCGCAGTATCGAAGTTGCCCATGCCATTGGCTTGTATCGAAGTCGTCCCAAACCCACAGGGGAGCGTCCGGACGAGCGACTCTTCGACGGAGTCGCCACGGCGAGTGCGCAGTGGCTGTTGGCTGTGAGCTGCTCGGGTTCTCAGTTGGAGCAGCTCGCAGTGCTGTTGAGAGAGGCTCGCAGGTTGATTCTGAACAGCATGTTGGTTGCAGTCTGTTGCAATCATAATTGGGAAAGGTCATGTAGATGGTCACTTTGACTGGACGGTATCAACGGCCAGGGTGTTTTCTTTCGGTCAGCATCCCGCTCCGGGTTTTCCCACTCCGACTTCGGTGCATGGTGAGACTGTGGAGGTGATGGTCGGGCTAGTCACCATCCTCGTGAGGTGGGCTGTTTTGGGCACAATCCTCTGGAACCTTTGTGACTGAATTGGCCCACAAGTTGGCCGCCTCACTTGGGTCAACGATTGCGTCATGGCCAACCTTTATGTGCCCGGTGTTCGGAGGCTATGCCAGTCATGAAGCCTGAGGGACACACTATCATACACCCTCCGACGATCCATGTTTGCTTGGCGGTGGTGTAGGGTGAAGTCGTGTCTCCACACGTACCGCCGCACCGTACTGCCGTATTGGCTTCGCATGCTCCCCGCCAGCCTCGCCGGCGCGTCTTCCGTGGGTCTAGGCGCCAAACGAAAAGAGCCGAGTTCGTTGGCATGATGACATGGAAAGCTGAAAGCCTCGGTTTGGCAAACTCCTGAAGAATTCTCTTCTTGTTTGGTTTGAGTCAGCATTCGAATCGCAGATTCCGCATGCTCATGTGCTTTGCTCTCACGGTGATTCTTCTGGTGGTAGTTCTAAGTTCTATAACTATTAAGTGCGCAAAGAAATCCTTCTCAGGCACCTCACCTTAGAGCCTCGGCCTAACCTTAGACAGCCATGGCGGCGAGCTCGTTTCACCATTACTTACAGGCCTGCGAGATGTTTCTGCGAGTACGTGACAGGTGAAGCTGGGTCTGACCGAGGATTGATGTGTGCTTGTTCTCGCGGTTTTTTGGGGCCCGACAAAACATCATCCGCACCGGAAACACGGGGTTGACCAAAGGCTTCGATGTCGAGAGCGAAAGAAGGCAGGGCTGTTTGACATCAAAAAACGGCTTGCTTGTTGTGAGGGATCGACATGTGAGGGATCCGAAATCGAGTCCTGGTGTGGAGCCCTGCTGGGGATCTTCTCTTGACGTCACTCGGACGCAGACGCAACGTACGACCTGGCCACGACGGGATGAGGCGTTGAACTCGGAGTTCGAGCGGCTGCTCCTTGAGAACAAGGAGCTCAGGAAGGAGCTGCAAAATGAGCCAATGTGGCTCGGTCAGAGTTTCTGGGGGGTTCCTGCCTTTTGCATGCTTTTTCTGGCAGAAAACCCTTGATTTGAGGTGGTTGCTGAAGTCCTTGGAGATGGACGAGCCCAAAGAGGCCAAAGAATCTTGGCACAGAAGCTGGCATAAAGATCCCAAAACCTCCAGATGGTTGGCAGGAGAGATACCGTCCGAGTTTCTCTGAATTGGACTGCCGTGATTTTGTGTTCAGCTTGTTCAAGCCGCCAGTCATTTGCTCAGCTGCTATCCAGCACCCTCGCATGTAGGACCCAAGTTCAGCAGCAGATGAGGCCCTAAAATTCAAGCAAAAAAACGTCTCAAATTGAAACATATTGAATGTCTGGAGGTTTGCAGACATAGAGGACATCTGAAAACCACCAGCCTGGACCAGCCCAGTTTCTGAGGGCTGTATGGAGTTCCTTCGCTTTAGTTCCTGCCTGGCGATGGCAAGCATCACCGACCAGAAAAGTCTCAAAATCTCTGCTGCAGGGCCTGAGGCATTTGTTGAAACAAGCATGGAAGGCCAGTTGGAATAGTTTCATTCGACCAACTGTGGGGGCGTCCCTTGAAAATGAATAGCGGCTTAGCGAGTGTGAATGTTGCACTTGGCCTAAAGTCCAAGAACATTTTGTAGTGCAGCCGTCCCCAATTGATACTGTATAGGAAAAACACATAAATATATATGATTTATATACAAATATGAAAGTTATGAATCGAAAGAATATAAACTGTGAATGTGACATCATTTTCATTGTTTTTTGGTTCACCAGGACATCGCTTCCTGTCGGGTGGACCATCCAACCGACCTGAACCGCACCGGGGCGGAACCGCCCAACCGCGCTCAGGGTGAAGAGGGCCGTCGAAGCACCGGAGAGGGCACTCCCACGGCGGAGGTGACAAAGAGCAGAAGTACCGACCGATTTGGTGTCCAAGGGGTTCGTTCCACGGTCTCCTCCCAGTGACTCAGATGAGAAGGATGGGATTTTCGGGATTGGTTGGAACAGGAACCAACAGAAAAGACAGACAGTTGGCTTGGCGCACTGTAGCTCCAAGAAAAGTACTGACAAGAATATACATGAGTCCATGAGTCATGAGTATTACATGAGTCTAGTTCTAATTAGTTTTGAGGCCCGATTAGGCCATTGGAACCTGAAGCTGTTCAACTAACTTTATATAGTTATATCCAAAAACGACATACAAAGACATGGTATACAGAGACAGGTGATGGGGGGTGCCTTGGGAAATTATTCCAGGCATACCCTTACGTATTGGAATATTTTTGCTGGAATATTTTTTCTGGAATATTTTTCCATGCAGGTATGCCATACCCCACCGTGGAGCTTGTCGTGGAATAATTGTTTAAGGTATAAATATGTTAAAGCGCCGTCCAAACTGAGCGATCATCTCAGAGGGATCCAGAGGGGTCCATACCAAATAGAGGTAAATTAATAAGTCGAATCAAAACAGTCGATATCAATCGATGTCGTCTTTTTGAATGCAGAAAGAAACTCTTGGACACAATAAGCTTTTGGATATGAGCTTGGGATGTTTGATTTTTGATTCAAATACATATATTGAAATGGATCCAACAGATTTTGGCAGTACATTAGGTGAAGAGACTGGGGATTGGTCAGTTTACAAAATATATTCCATATGTAATCTAGAGGTCACATACTGCTGGAATATTTTGAGCGAGACTTGGATGTGTGTCAAGTTGTTTCTGTTCAAGATTGCACGCTGCTTCAAATCTTTCCAAGAGTGATGTCGTGACACCTTGGACTATTTACCTAAACCTATAGGATTATTAAATTATGTTAAGATGCCAGAAATTATTCTAGGAGGTTCCCACCCTGTGGAATAATTATCCAAATCGATGTTCAACCCTCCAGGAATAATAGATAAATATTCCTGGAGGTATCGACGGTCTGAGGTATCTAAGGGACCCCCCATGACAGGTGTATGTGATGTAATTGGGACTGTTCATCGACGTTCTTTTCCTCCTCGTCACCTTCCAAAAAAAGAGACGAGCCACTGGCATCTCAATAAAGATAATTAACATATTAATATACTGTAATAACCTCTGTTATATAGACGTGCTCATCAGCATATGGATGAACACACACGAATTCGTAGCTTGTTGCCCCTACTCCGTAAACCACGAGTTTCCGCCATCATTCAGCACACAGTAAAATTGCTTACTGGCTAAACTGGTGAAACCACATATGAACACAGCAGGCCAAGAGGTTGTGCCCTGGGCGAGTTCGCCCAGGCTCCGGTTGTCCGGCCACTCCACGGGCAGTGCCCTGGCGCCGCCCAGCGTCACAGCGCCCTCGCTCGCGCCGCCCTTGCCGGGTGCCGTGGAGGATGAGCCCAAGAAGCACCCTGGAATGCCGAAAGGGGGGCCATGGTCGGCCAAGATTTCTTCTAAAGAAAAACGACTGGTGGCCAAATAGGTCGCAGGATTGCAGCCATTCATGTCTTCGGTTAGGCGTGAGAGTGATCGTCCCCCAAAATAGAGCTAAGATTGAATGAGTGATTAATAGATACCCGGAGTATTTGCTTAGTTGCCTTAATGGTGCTTTCCGAATCCCAAACACAGTTCTCAGCTCGGCAAATATGCCCAGTCCCAAACAAAAGAATTCCTGCACGGCCAATACTCGGCAAAGTTGAAACAACATCATCAACTATTTGGGGGTGATTTAGGGCTACTTGTTTAGTAAGTTCCATCGGGGTGCCTTTCTTCATATGTGATTGCTTGAACCAAATCATGTGTGTTTACACTTCCGAAAACTAACATAGACCCTGACTGTCCTGGCCCCCCTGGGTCCGAGTGTTTTCCTCTACCAACCAGTGGTGAACTCAGGGTCCATGGGATCGTCGCCACCAGGGTGTTCCATGACATGAGGCATTCTCCCTTTACACTAGCCCAAGCACGGCTAGGGCTAGTGTGCGCGCGTGTGGTCTGCTTTCATAAACAGGTGATGAGAGGTCTGGTGATGTCGGGTGTCGCTGAAAAGGTTTGAACACATGTTCTGAACGCATCTAGTTCTGGTGCCTTGATACATTATTCAATATTATTCAGCTTCTAGCCTATTTCCTTCGTCGGGGTGTTATTGGCTCCCACTGTTAGGGCTCCGTCGTTCGAAGACACAAGTGAGATTTCCCACCAAGGATCTTGATTTAGAATTTCAATCATGCCTTGGGAACTCTTTCTTGTTTTGGGGGAACTGTGTAATTAGATATACTCCGCAAAGGCAGATGTCCCAACATGTTCCTGTCTTTGTTTCTTCCTGGCTTGGGGGGAAGGACATTGCGTTTACTTCGCTCCCCCTCCCCACTTCTGCGTCCATGAGGCACACGGTGGAAGCCACCTGGGTCAGCGAAGTGCCGGGAGGAGTGGGAGCTCCCGAAGGCACGGTATCAACGGGGGAAGATCGGTCTCAACGCCTGGAGCTGCACACAGTGGAGCAAGTTGTTACAGTTGTTTCAGAGTAGATGGGACAAACCGCAAGATGTCCTTTAGATGGGGGTCCATATGAACCACATTAAACCACCTTTTGGGGATTGTGCCATCTACTCTGAACCCACTGCAACTGTTAGTGGCTTCAGTGTGACACTTTCCAGTACTGGCCATCAGCCTTTTCTGTAGCTTAACTTAGAGATAGAGGTCACAGAGACCCACCCCTAGAGACACAGAGACCCACCCCTAGAGACACAGAGTCTTTGTCCACGTTCAAGAGCTGCGAGTGAGAAATCAACGACAAACGCTTGACGCTGAGACTGTAAGCGCACGACGGCACGCCCTTGACTTGGTTGCCATGTGTTTTCCTCCACGAGTTGTTCCCTTTTGCATGGGTGCCTTGGGATTAAGTATGTATATATACACGTCAAATCACCGTATATATCCATTTTGGTTTGTGAGGCTGATATGTGCCCGCAGCATCCTGCATCCCGCATGTGACAATGGAATAAGTTTTGGGGGGTCTGATGTTTGTCGTCCATCTTCCGGACACCTGTGCATCCCAAAACCTGTGTGTGCATTCCAGCTTGCCAAAGTGAGTTCCACAATTTGAAACTCATGACCGTTTTTGTTCCACAAAGAGCCCATTGCAAGAAGCTACTGGTAGCTAGAAGCTACTTGGTGGGGGCCATCACTATTGGGTCCAATTGTTTGATTGGAGGCCATGGCCATTAGGAACAAGAAGCTACTAGTAACAAGGGCACTACTACTATCGCTATTAGGTTGGATGCCATCGCTACTCGGAACAAGAAGCTACTAGTAACAAGGGTAATACTACTAGCCATCGCTATTAGGTTGGATGCCATCGCAATTCAGAAGAAGAAGCTACTAGTAACAAGGGCATTACTACTAGGCCATCGCTATATAGATTGGAGGCAATCGCAATTCGGAACAACAAGCTACTAGTAACAAGGGCATTGCTACTAGCCAGCGCTATTAGGTTGCAGGCCATCACTATTCGGAACAAGAAGCTACTAGTAACAAGGGCATCACTACTAGCCATCGCTATTAGGTTGGATGCCATCGCTATTCGGAACAAGAAGCTACTAGTAACCAGGGCATCACG
>CAXAMN010003669.1:839801-858033 GCA_963970005.1 Durusdinium trenchii | reverse complement strand
GTTGGAGGCCATCGCTATTCGGAACAAGAAGCTACTAGTAACCAGGGTCTTTTGGTGCTGTTCCATTGACCGCCCAGGCCCACCGCCCTCGTTGAACGGGAAGGGTCGGAACCTGCGAGACCTGCGAACGCCCAGTGGCAGCGCGGAGGAGCGGAAGGCCGGTCGGGTCGAGGTCGGAGAGAAGGAGAGGATTTGAGAGAAGAGGGAAGAACCGGATGAGATGTATTTTATTGTAGTTTATTGTCATTTCTCGAATATGTGTGTGCCTAAATTTCTGGGAAGTTCAGTTTCTTTTTCTCTCGAGAGGCTTGGTGAACTGTAGCACGAATATGTTGGGGAAGATGAGATGTGCTGGCCAGTTCAGACAGATCTAGCCTGATCCAAGAGCGATGGTTCGTGCAGTTGTTCTTTTTTTCCGGGTGTGTGGTTTGAAGGGCTCCCTCAGCTCGTTTGGGGTTTGCATGACTTGATGCAAACGTGGACTGTGTTGATCGACATCAAATACCTTTGTATCCTTTGTACAGCTTGAGGGATTGGCTCATCCGCCCTAGCCTTCCGAATACACTGCCAAGGCTCCAGGGTTTGCCAAGGCTGGATTTTTTTAGAACCCAATGGGTTTGACGTGGTTTGACTAATCCCATACCCTTTAATGACATAGTTATAACTTACATTGACCGCCTTTATGACTCAATGTAGGTAACTTATTCCATAGATGGATGGTCTGGGAATGTGCCGGGTCCCCTCCTCACTTCCAGAAGTGAACCTGGTGCAGGTTGTGGATTACGAATCTGAGGAGACAGAGGAGAACGCCAACTTCTTGTGCCTCAGCCATCCCGGGTGACGTAGAATGGACAAGTACTCACTGCATGCGGGTGTTTGCCACCAAGTCGAATGCATCGTCGGATGTGGCGGTCACTCTAGGGCTCCACCGGGGTTCACAACCAAACTGGTCTTTCTACTCCAGAGGGCCGTTGAAGCTGCAGGATACAGCACAGCCAGATACAGCCAGGATACTCCTTGGTGTGGGAAGCTGATTTTTTGAGTCCAGACATCACAACATCATTGAACATCGTGATAAAGCGATTGGACACGACATATTCTTCGATCCCACGAAAACCCACGTGGGAGATTGTTGGACTTCTTTACTTCCCTTTTTGTGGACACTGCTAGAGGATTTGCCACAAGTTGGCCTATATACCAGTTGCTGGGAGCTTAACAACGCCAACCCTCCCTAGAACCCCTAGCTTAGCCATGTTAAACAAAGGATCCACACAGCCCACATCGCTGTCACTGCCGTTGGCCGTCGCATGCCATCGCTGCATACATCCTCCACTCACGCCCATAGTGTTGTAGCTTAATTAGCAAAACCCCCCCCAGAAAACAATCCAGGGAGACTAAATTGAGTCAAGCCCACCATGTAGCAGTAGTCGTCGTAGTATAGTAGTAGATAGCAGTAGATAGTAGTAGATAGTGATAGTGATAGTGCTAGCAGCAGTAGGTGTAGAGATGTAGCAGCAGTAGTAGTAGCAGCAGCAGCAGTAGTAAGTATATAGTAAATAGTAAGTAGTAAGTAGGTAGTAAGTAGGTAGTAGTAAGTAGGTATAAGTAGGTAGTAAGTAGTATGCAGGTAGTAGTAAGTAGGTAGTTGTAAGTAGGTAGTTGTAAGTAGGTAGTAGTAAGTAGGTAGTAGTAGTCGGTAGTAGCAAGTAGGTAGTGGTGGTGGTGGTAGTAGTAGTAGTAGTCGTCGTATAGTATAGGTGGTATAGGTAGTATAGGAAGTAGGTAGAGTAGCTGTAGTAGTAGTCGTCGGCGTCGTAGTAGTAGTAGTAGGAGTAGGAGTAGGAGTGGTATTGGTAGTGGTAGAAGTAGTAGTGGTGGTGGTAGTAGTAGCAGTAGCAGTAGGAGTAGCAGTAGCAGTAGTCGCAGTCGCAGTCGTAGTTGTAGCCGTAGTCGTAGAGTAGTCGTCGTCGTCGTCGTCGTCTTCGTCGCACACCCTTCTCATTTTTTGGTGCAATATACTCAGCTGGTTCTATCAAAGCATTTTCAGGTAAGAATTTCATCAAACAGACCTCAGAAGAGTTACGCAAGGATCTTAAAAGGCACAATAGCAGAACAATAGGAAAAATAGGCTTTGACATTTCGCCTTTGGAAAAACTTTTTATCGATTACCACTGTTTTGCAAAACCGTTTCTTTATCCCCTCCCATTTGACTAGGTAGGTTTCGACATTACATTACATGCCTCGTCCGAGGCTCTTGCTCGACATCATCCCGGCGATTGTCATTCTGGCAAGCACTGCAGTCGCGGGCATCAGCGCAGACAACGATCCTGATGGCATTGTCGCTAGGAGAAGGGAAGGATTGGGAGGGGCATGCTCGGGGGAGACGGGGAGACCGGGGTGGGTGGGTTTGAACTGGGAATGGTTCTCCAAACCTCATTATCTCATTGTTCGGTTGTGGCAACTGAGGGCAAGTGGATTCGGATGATTCGGAATTGTTGCTATATGTCGGGATTGTTTCATTCACTGACAGTTGCCGTGTTTGTTTTGAGATCGTGAGGCAGACTGATGCACTTAGAACAGTGGAAAGCCTAATTTAGAGGGAAGTGGTGCGCCTTGCCTTGTGTGGTTGCCCTTCCCGGGTACGTGGCACTGGATTTGTCTCCACCTGTTGCTCCTCCCCAGCCACCCCTTGACCTCAAAGAACCTTGAGTTTGAACTCATCAAACTGATTTAATTGACTGACTCCGACAGCCAGTTGCAACCAGAAAAGGCAGCCATATGCAGCCATATGCAGCCCAGAAACCTCTCCAGGAAAAATATATGACACTATTTGACATAGTTTTTACAGTATAAGGGCATTTGGGCAATTTGCTGCATCCTTTGGCACATAATCGTTACATTGACAAAGAGAGGTCATGTCTCAATCCATTGCATCCGTTGCCCCCGTTCGATCGCTTCGTTTCGTGGCTCCATCATCGCTCCACCGGGCCGGCTCGCGGTTGCAAGAACCTGCCACACCGGCCTAGGCCTGGACCGTCTTGGAGGCCATTTTCAACCTTTTTTTCCTAGGTTTTTCGGCAGCAAGATGCAGGATGAAAGAACCAGGAAGCAGGGGAATCCAGCCGCACTTGTAGATTTGACCGGCTGTTTTCTTTACAATGGTTTTAAGTTTTGAGTTGGCTTTGCTTTTGCTTTTAAAGGTGACAGTTAGAAAACAACAGCTAGAAGAATGAGGCAACAAGTTTTTGCATTTTCAGAATCGGATAGTTATAATCAGCCACTCTATATCATATATATATACTCATGTATTTGTTTTAAAAATAGTTGGTCAGCTCTCAGAGCAACGTTGCTCAACCACTTTCAGACATCACGTTGCTAGCAAAGTGTTCTCAGGAGAGCTGATTGTGAGGATGACTTTCTTTGGCGTTCGATCTTTGGCTGAACCGACAGGGGCGCCTAGGGCTGGGACCTACGGGGGAGGTCACTACTCTTCTTGAGGGATGATTTCTGCATCTTCGAAAGCCGAGGTGAGGTGCTTGTGTTTTATTGTTGTTTCGTCTTTCTGGGAGGTTCCAAGGCTTAAGAGCTGGTTCAAGACGTTCAAGTGACCCTTTTTGGCCAAACATGCGAGTTTGAGGTGCCTAACTTTGAGACCTCTCAAACGGAATCTTTAAAAAACAAGTGCCTATATAGTGGCTGAAGCTAGCAGACATGGTGTAGCAGCCTAGCACCCATGGTTGCAACATTGTTTATGTGGCAAGAAAATGAACCAGGTGGCCATTCACATGACCCACTCCTTGTAGAGGCTCCTCATTGTAGCACTCTTTCTGGATTGATCCTCTGTCATCTGGGGCAGTTTGTAAAGACACGGCTTATACCAGATCCTCAGATCCGCGTTTGGTGGATCTTGTGGGTGCCCGATGTCTTCGATAAATGTCTTACATGCTGTGTTTCTTGGTGAAGGAGGAGAGTTGGGAGAGTTAATGCTTTTATATGTATATATAGATGAATTTGCCTACTGGCTTTGCGGTATAATGTCAATGTTTTCATCCAGTGGGGTATTCATGTATTCTGAGAATGAGGGCTACGATACCCGTTTTTTCAACGGGACAAAACAAACCGGGAACCCAGCAGCCACCCATACACCGCGGGGTTCCAGGAGAATTCCTTTTTGGCAGCGATTGGCCGGCAGCCTCAGTGGACCCCGAGACCGGACACCGCGGGAAATGGCCGGGTGTTGCGCAAAGGTCCAGTCCGCAGTCCATGGCAACCGCCAGGTGGTCTCCTCTTTCATCCTATTTATATCTATTTATATAAGAGATATTTAAGTTTGGTATGACAATCAGCCAAGGAACAGAACGGTTTTGGAGGCCCATCATTTGCACAACGTGGTCTGGAGGGAGGATTTTCTGACTGGCAGCCCCTAGGCGTGTGGGTTTTGGTCGAGAAAAAGCTGCTGCGGCATTTGATGTATATAAAGGATTATAAAAGAATCCCTTACAAGTTACAGGCAGGATCGCTTTGGTCCATGCAAATCACCGCAGATTTTGCCTGGAAACACGAGACTTGCATGCGATGAGCCAGGTATTGGAGCTGGTTCGACATCTTGTGTGTGGTCCTAGCCCCTTGCCTGCAGCCCACAACGTAAAAAAGTACAATACCTCTTCCATTCTTATTGGCTTCTTCGCACCCTGCGCAAACCCTGCGGCATTCCTGTCAAATGATACAGTTTTCCATAGTTTTCCTGCAAGGGTGATCAATGAGGACCACTATGGGGAAAAACACATTGTAATCTGATGAGGCGTCACAGTGGTCGCAAAAAGGTTTGAACTGTGTGCAAGTCAAGTTTGGCAAATTAGATTTGCAGGTTATTGATGTGGATTTGTGTAGGTTCAGTTGGTTTTTCTCTTGGCTCGCTTGGATCTAACACCATGGATAAAGCGGTACCCTTTGAAGCGGGGTTGTTGGCCATATTTTTGATACATGTGATCGACATGAAATTCAAGAAAGGGGTACGAAGAGAACCATGTCTCCAATTCCAAGTCGACGAAAACAAGCCATCTCGGCCAAGAACACAAGCCATAAGCCATTGACGTGGTGGGTTTCCATGTGGGAACGCTGATCGGTGGAGGTAGGAACAAGGGCGCAGCTGATCTATGTGTTAAACGTTTTCATCCAAATGTATTGCTCTTGATTAGTGCAGGTAGCAGTTGTCAGAGTTGAAGGCCTAGTTGGAGGCCCCAAGTGGCTCTGTAGTTACATTTCTATATAATCATATCAAAGCCTATCAATTTTCCACGGCCCACGGCGGACGTGTTCCGCGCGAGGCAGGGAACGATTCAAACCATCTGAGGCTTTGATTGACATGGGCATCGTATACACCACTTTGGGCTCAGGCTGAGTGTTGCAAATCGCGAGCATCCACAGATTGGCCAAAATAATTTGCTAATCACGTTGCTTTCACTGATTCAGCAGCGGTCGCGTCACTGCTTCCCAAACTGTCACTCGTGGGCTCGCCCAGTTGCAGGTGGGCAAGCAGATACAGGTCCTGTGTCGGCACTGAAAATGCTCAAGCTGGCTCGTTTGGGGCGTATCATTCGTCTTTTGAGACTTGGCAGGCCAGGCGTGCGGCGTGGTTAACCAGCATCGACCTCTCCGGACGTGTTGGACTCCAGGGGTCGGACAAGTGCGGAACGTGCCGCCGGGGGAGTAGAAATGCCACAACGAGCCCCAAAACACCCTGTAAGGGTACCAACAGAGGTTAAGTGACCTTATAGGACACTACAGGGGTACCTAGGGGATAGCCTATAGGGTCTTTCAACCTCTGTTGGTATGCATTACGGTGTGCTGTCTAACATGTTCGTTCTTCTCCCTGTCGAGAGAAGAAAATTCATCGCTGCTTCATCGGACCCGTGACGACACCCCACAGGTCGGGCAGGTGCGGTACCACTGGACCCCAAGACCACCCGACCAGGGAGCCTCAGTGTCTCCCTGCTCACCGTACCAAAGAAGGGTGGCAGTGGATCCATCCAGTGCTTGGAGAGCGCTTGGAGCTCGCCGAAGCGAGCCGGACCGTGCTGAGTCAAGTGCTCAGGCCATTTGTTGGGTGAGTTTGTTGGGTGAGATCGTGCCAACTGAATTGGTCAACTCACCTGATTTGGGTGTGAACCACGGATTCTTCTCAAGTTGTTTGCGAAGTTTCAGCCTCAGCCATGTGAGGTTGATGGCTGCGAGCGACCCAGAATAGACCCAGAACACATTTTCTTCAGGGGGTTGTGGCCCCCCGCCCGCCAGCAAACCACGGCCTACCCTGCTAACTGCTACCCTGAAGCCATTTGAAGCCTCACTGCGCCTCACTGACCAAGGAAATTCAAGATCTTTCAGGAGCTGAAATTGATGATCCAAGGTGTGTTCACTGGTCTCAGATACTTGGAAGAGTATCAAGTCTTGGAGTGTCGCTGTGTCGCTTTGTGGTCGACAAAAACACGTTGTTACGCTCGGTACGTGGCTCGGTGACCTCGTTCCCAGTCACCGACCCCCACGGGCGGCACGGGCGGCGCGGGCGTTCGTGTTCCTTCCCAAGAACAGCCGTCGAGCTTCGCATGGCAAAAGAGAGAAAGAACTTGTAGCTTTCACATGCTTTCACAAAAGGATCATGCACATGATGTTTTTGCTTTCTTTCTTGTTCTTAACATGTTGACAACCAATGTGGTTCTTGAAGCCAGCACGGTGGGTCAAAGATGATCACATGGCCTATATAATCATCCTGGTTGGATGGGACACCGCTGGTTGTTTCATAGAGTGAGGAAGCACGTTCGTTGGCTGAACTGACCATGGAGGTGTTGCAGAGATCCGGACGATTTCTGTAGTCATGAGATTTGTGGGTGGTTTTCCTTTGCTTTTGCTGGTTGAACTCAAGAGATCTTTCTTGGGTGCTCAACAGGCAGCCACCCGGTGTCGCCGGGCCGACTCGCCGACTCGTTCTCGTCCAACTCCCCCATCCGACACTGAGGAGTTCTCTTCTGGGCGGTGGTCCTCTTGGTGGGATGTATGTACCTGCTAGGCCCAGTCGGATTTCTGGAAGATGCGTCGCGAAAGCATGAAGAAAGCTGCAGAACATTGCCCAGCACATCGACGGCTTGTTATTATATAGTTGTTTGCTTAAATTAAATGTTTGCTCGACACCTATTTTTCTTTTGGGGGATGTTGTCCAACGGTGTTAACACATTTTGGGTTGGGGCATTGCTAGTGAACCTTCGAAGGACATTACACATCTGTTCCAAGATTGGAGTCGTTTTAGGGGATTTATCGAAGACCGTGACCACAGAACTGCACCATACAAGGTGTCCAACTTGCAAGCTGACTTCGGTCGTCACAGAAATGGATCCCAATGTGGCGAATTTGAGTGCTCTGAGTTCTGAAACTTCCAAGAAGTCCGAGCACAAGCAAGATAAATGGATATATATATATATATGGATATATAATATAGAGAGAGTATCATAGAACCATTATATCAACTGTATTGAATTGTAATGCATTGTAACCAGCTGCTGGGGTTCAAAGCCTCAAAAAGCTGGGGCGTACGGGCGCCCGGGGCCGGTAGCGTGCCTCCCCGGCACGGGTCGGTGTCGACGAGAGGCACCCCCAAAGGTCCTCACCCTGAGGTCTTGTGGCCAGACGTGTCACGTGATCCGCATCTAGCCCTTGTGCCATGGCGGTTGAAGCTGCGATTGCCACTGCAAATCGTATCCTACATGATCCCCTACGTGGTTCCATCCGTGATACCCTGACTGCCTTCACTGCTGGTGATCCCTTCCTCACGTTGGGCTCTCGAACGGTGTTGGTGGGTGAAGTGGTCGACGTACAATTTGATAGCATTGAGTTGTTGGTGGCCCCATTCACTCCGTATTTGGGTTTTGGACCCGCTGCTGGACATGAATCACGAGTTGTTGTGACCCTCCCGCATCTTTCTGACAGGTCCATCCGACTGGCTGCAGGAGTGGTGATCACGTGCGCTGGCAACACTGTCAGCAAATCTAAGGAGCAGGTGAGCTTCTGTGAAGATGCTGTCATCACCTTTAGGGCTGACTACGACAAATGCATGCCATGGAACTTCATGCACACCTTTGCGGGAGCATATGGAGGCTGGACACATGCAACCGACTTCATTTGCTCCACCATAGATAGTTTCTGCATCAGTCAAGAGTTTGAAGTTGATGCTGATGAACATGTGATGCAAATTTGGTCTGCCCGTCGTGGCCTCACTCCATACAAGTGCCCAATTTCGTGGACAACGAAGTGGCCGACTGCTCGTTTTGTTGGGATTCATGGCCCCGTCTCCGACTGGTCCATCTTGAACACTGTTAGGGTGCAAGCCAACATGGGCATGACGATGTCCCCACCATGTCAATCATGGTCCCGGGGGGGCAAGCATTTGGGGCTTTCCGACCCGAATGGATGGTCATTTGTTGAGGCAGTGGAGCTCGCCATTGTCCTCCAACCTGTGTGCATTGTGGGGGAGTGCTCCGATGATATCGTTGAGCACCCCCATTTTCAATTGCTTGAAACGATCACCCCAATGCATGCCATTGCCGATCATTCGAGGACCAGGTGGCTTGCTGTGTGGTGTCGTGTTGATGTTGCGGCACAGTTCATTGGGTTCAACTTTCCCTTGAAGGTGGTCCCCAGGACTCCATGGGACGATCAGATCAACAAGTTCAGGATCCCTACGGTTTGGAGGTCCCAACTTGTCCTGTCCCCTTCAGAAACTGAGGTCTACAATGATCCCCTGTTGCTGCCTCATGGAAGTCATCGATCCCAAGCTCAACTAGGTAAGCAAGCAACTTTGTTGGCACGCATTCCACCGTCTTCGAAGCCCTTGCCAACACTGTGTGCCACATACACCATCCAGCATCAGTTGAGCCAATCCCATGTCTCACAAAGAGGTCTTTACACATTCCTTCGTCGTTCTTCCGAAGGATTTGAGTTCTTTGACCCGGGATTGTTCTGTGCACTCTCCGGCACGGTCAATGGCTTGGTCCTTCCGACTAAGGTTGCCGAGGCATTTCGCATCATTGGTAATGCCATCTCAGTGCCTCATGCCCTTCTTGCGCTTGGCATCGCATTGCATGCAGTAGGCCAAATTGATGTTGATCCGTTGCAAATCATTCGCAAAGCCTGGCCTCTTCGGCTCCATGCTGACAATGCTGTGCTGTTTGAATTTGAGGGTCTTGTTCATTTGATCCGATCCGAACATGTTGCATTGTGGATTTCATCATGTGACAAGCTTGGGACTCTCCACGTTCCCTCACTGAGCTGCACGGGTTCAATTGGCCCACATGCCTTTGATGTTGTGCTCCCAACTGAGGTCACCTTTGGAGAAGTTTTTGCCCAAGTTTGGAATGGCCCTTCTGAGCTCGTGGCACAGCTTTATCTTCGTGCTGCAGATGCCCGCATCAGGATGAATATGCCAGCTGGACTCATTGCTGCCCAAGGCAAAGAGTGGGACATTGTGCTCGCTGCCAAAGTTGTTGGCACGTGCATTCTTGAGAATGAACCTGAGATCGAGATCATCAGCATCTCCCCCACGGCTCCGTACCGTGTGCTGGAGTCTGATATTCATATTCCCGGCACAGCACAGTTCGATGACATCATCATTTCTCCATGGTTCAGAGATATATCAAAGTTGTGTGATGGTCTTCATCCATGTGCCGAACCAAAGCAAGCTTCACTGATTGTGCTCCATCCACAACATGATTTTCATGTGCAGATTTGGGGACCCAGCGATGATATTGCAAAAGTTGGATCCATTGTGCGAGATGCCACACATGGCAACCTCCTTCGAATGCAAGTTGCAGACTCTGGCCCTGATGATATCCTCTGGTGTGTCATTTGCAGTCAACAAGTTGACCAATTTCGAGTGGTTCAGCTGCCGACAGGTGCTTTTCACCTGGTACATTGGGATGACTCGGAGAAAACCGCAGGATCCTTTATATACAGATGCACAACCGGTTTGTCCCTCGTCCCTCAGACACAAGGGACCCATGGTCGATTCATCAGATATATGCATTGGATCTACAGGGTGAAGTTCGAGCAGGCGGTCATCATGAAGCCGCAGGCCCTCCAGCTCGGCTGAGCGAAGGAGCCACTTTCAACCAAAGAGCCGAATTCATGTGCAACACACAAGGGTGGCTTGCAACAGATGAAATGTTGGTGATGACTCAACAGCTGCAGTGGAGTCAACGAGACTATCTCTTCACGCCGCCTGTTCTATGGAACCCTTCGCAGGCTGACTTTGAAGATGACAGGCAGGAATTTCAAATCTCCAACAATGCAATCACGGTTCTGCCGATTCTGGTTGGGAATCACTGGGCTGCGTTTGAAATCCACCGTCAAGGAGATCAATCCAGAGTTGTTATGGTTCAGATGCCTGATCACCTCGTTACAAGAGCTACGTTCTTGGTTGCCCGCCTTCTGGATATTGCTCCCCACAGAATTGAAGTACAATGCGAGCAGACAGCTTTTGTCCCACATTTGTGTGGTTGGGCATTGCTGCAGCGGTGGTACACAGCCCTTGGTCTTCAAGATGACATTCCTGACCAATCAAGACAGTATCATCTTCCGGATCAATACTCTCAGACAATTGAGATGTGCCTTCAGTGCTCTGTCGAAGATTGGAGAGAAAACGGAATGCCACATCCCATGGGTTACATTGCTCACCGCCTTCGCAAGAATTTCTTGCATAAAGGGGTCGTTTTGCGTGCCCGTGCCGTTCCGTGCGGTGGGCGTGCCCGTGTGTGCGTTCAGTGCTGCGTGCGGTGCCCGTGCGAAGGGATGATAATATTCAGGCACTGGCACACATCACATCAACTCAATTCCTGCAGACACACAAACAGACAGACACTACGCTGGAAAGAAAAGCAGCTTCCCGAGGCCTGTGAGAGGTGGGGCCGCAATGAAGGGTCCAACCTTTAATTTTGGGTCCACCAGAGTCAGAGAGGTCATCCCTGCACCATTTTGTCAATGGAAGATTGAAGATCAAGATTTTTCAGGTCAGCATCCTGGACTACACCTCCGCGCGGTGGATGCGGGCCGAGTACGCTCGGTGCAAAGTGGTCGCGATAATTCGGACCCTACTGGGGTCCTGTCAGCAAGAAAATTGCCACGAGAATAAAAAAGAATTCAAGAGATCTGAGGATCCACCAAAAGAACAAAAAAGAAAAGGACAAAATATGCAGAGAGAACAAACGACTGAGAGCCATCTTGAATGGCCGAGTCCAAAAAAGATACAAAATGCGCAAAACAAAATAAAAAGCCTAATTGGATGCGGCCAGAAGTGGCCCGGGCTCTTCCAGCTGCTGGTGCTGACCTGTATCGCTGGCTGGCCTGCTGCTTCTGCTTTGACTGCCCCTTGCACGAATTCTGCCTATGCGGCTATCTGCATGAATCACACGGCCCCCCCCTGGGCCTCCCAAGTAGCTTTCTCTAGCTTAGATCCCTATGCTCATGGAGCTCCGGCGCCGGCCGTCCTCGCGTGCATTCATGCGAGTGGTGCTGACGTTGGCCCTACAACCAAACTTGGGCATAGCGCTTTGATGGCTCACGCGGTGCCTGAGCAGCTGTTCCATGGAGAACTGACACATCGCGTTTGTGACGCTGAGGTGGCATGGACCGCAAGCACAAGGTGGAACTTGTCTTTGTTTAGTCTGTCTTTTTGGGAGTACGGATTTCTGTTCCACTTTTGGATTCCGGTGTTCTTCCTCCTTTTCGAATGAGATCTCTCCACTTTTTGGCTGTGTTGTGGATCCAGCACCCTCACGAAGTTTCTTTCACGTTTGATAAAACGACGAAACGAACCTTTGCATGACGTTTCCGTCAAAACGAATTTTGAAACTACCAAACAGAAACAGAGGCGGAAAAACAAATGGAGTCGACTGCGCCTGAAACCTGCTGTTCTTTTTAAAAGAAAAGGCAGGTGGCGTCGAAGAAAAACACAATCGGCTCCATCCGATCGACCTGCTCGTCCTTTTAAGTTAATTTGGGCGGCCAGAGTTGTGCGGAAAAAACGAGTGCCAGGGGCCAGGGTTCGTTCTCGACGGCTGGCTCAGCAGCTACATATGCGAGCACGTGCCCATCGTTCAGGCCTCGTGCGTCGCCATGTGCCTCATTTTGGAACAGCCCTGAAAATTTGGAAACCCCTTTCCCCATCTCAGGGCCCTCCCGATTCCTATGATACTTGGATTCATGATATCTCTGACAGCTTGCGGGGAGGTGCCGCCGGTTCGGCACGCACTGGGCGGAAACGCAAAGCAAAACAGAATAAACAGACTGCCCTTCAGAATGATTTGACTCGAACTTTGATTCAGGGCCTCAAAACTTGTCTGAACAAGGGGGCTTCTCAGCATGATTTGCTTCAAATGTTACAAAATTTTGTTGAACCCTCTGTTCCTGTCCCTCGGAAACGTCCCAAACGCAAACCGCCCGCTCAGCATGTCGACGAACATGTCGAAGTTCATGCTCGTGGGGAAAAAGATGGTCAGATTGAAAAGCGATTTTGGACTGATTCCCGAGGATCTCGGCCTTACTGGATTGACCGAAAATCCGGATGGTGGTGGTGGTCCGACCCCAGGGGAAAAGAGAAACATTCTTTTGATTTGCACAGTTGTTGGACTCCGCCGGTTCAGTCTCTCCCAAAGAAACCCAGTGTTTCTAGACCCAAGATCACTCAGCTTACTGCCGCCGACTGGAATCAACCCCTTTGTTTCGCTTCTCTCCAGTCTGTTATCCAAAGTATCAAAACCGGTACCCCTTGGACCACCAATGTTGTGGTTTCTGACAGTTTGCACGAAGTTGTGACCTTAAAAGATCTTTTTGATGGCTTCTCTGTCTCTCAGGGTCTTACTGTGGTACTTACCGGTGAAGCAAAAAATTTGCCCGGTGCCTTTCACACTCGACTGCGTGTCAAACGCACGGGAAAGACGGACAAACTTGAAGAAGTTGCTCTGTTTGCTCTCGGTTCTCGCAGCCCATGGATTTTGCCTCCTCAGCAAGTTGAACCATCGGCTGTTAAGACAGTCGACCGTGTTGGACTGCGCATTCTTGTCCCTGGTCACTATAGAGCCAGCTTCAAGCCCTGTCCTGAAAAAGAACAGGTGACTGACATTCTCGCCGAACTCGCAAGATGGGGCCCCAAGGTTCATCACTTGACAGGTGGACGATGGAAATGGGAACAGCAGAGTCGTGACACTGCCTGGCAACTCTGCGGATGGATTTCGGTGCCGGCCGAGGAGGCCAAAAGCCTCCTGAACTCCAGTGGAAAAAGGGGGATTTTTGTCAGCGCCCATCAATCTGTGTCTGACCCTTCCACCCGGCCTGAATTTGTTTGGTTTCCTAAAAACAAAGATGAAACCTGCGACCAGTACCTCCAACGGGCCTTGAATTTGGCCAATACTCGGAAACAGCCTCTCCGTATTCGTAAGGGATTTGGCAGCGACCTTGGGGTTGAACGGAAACCCGAAGATGAACGAATCAGCAAGTTTAAACATCTTGAACTTACTGGGGTCCCCCGCCTGTGGAAAGCCGAAGAGATCGAACAATTGTTGACCAGTCAAAAATGGTGTGACGTTCAGGTTGGAAACCCCCGGAAAGTCCAGCGCCAAGTTGTTTGGTACATTCGTGCCAAACCACCGCCCAACTGTCCCAGTCAAACTTCTTGGCGATATCAATGTGCCGACAACTATGATATCCTGCTTAACGAGAAGGTTCGAAATGTACGCCAACCTTGGACTTCCAATGACGTCAAAGCTCCGGCCCGTAATTGGGCCCATTACGCTGAGACTGCCCCGCTGCACCAAGTGCCTCATGGGGACCGCGGCCGTCCGCAGCGCCAAGCTGAAACTAAGGATGCAACCAGTCGCGATCGGAGTAGAAGTCCGGATGCTGAAATACCTGCCACTATTATTGATGTCGAAACCCAAGATGAACCACACGCCTTGGACTCTCCTAAGGCGGATCCGACCGATGTCCTGGAGGCCCTTAAACAAGGCTGGACTGTCAAAGACCACTTGGGTTCCGGAGACTGCGGTTGGCAAGCTTTAGCCGACAACCTCGCGTGGCAAAAAGGTGAGGAACTTGAGACTGCTGAGTGCATCCTGCGGGCCAACAAGCTTCGGTGTAAAACCATCGAATACATGCGCGCTAGGCGGGATAGATTCCAGCATTTTATTCCTAACGCTGCCAACTCCCAGGAAGCGTTTGATGCCTATCTTTCAAAGGCTGTGAAACAAAACCATTGGATCAACGGCGTACTTCTCCAAGCCCTTGCTGAAAGCTTGGCTTGTTGCATTGTCATTTGGAAGGAAGACCTGGGTCAAATGAGGCGATACGCACTTGCCAAAGATTGGCGGGATGGATGGCCCAAAGTTCATTCCAAGTCACCTTGTTTGGTCATTAAGCTCAGCGATTGCCATTACACCTCGATCCGGGCCCCTGTTAACAATATGGGCAACAGAGCCACTGTTCCCCTTCATTGGCAGTATGAAACCGCTGTTCCTGACAGTGACGAATTGAAGGGCTCTGCCCGCAAGGCAATTGCCCATCCTGGCTCTCCTAACTCTAGTGCTAGTGCTAAGTCTCTTTCCATCCACACTTTGAAGGCGGCGCCTGCTGGCCCCAAACCCCTGTTTGAAGGAAACGATGCGGTTGCTCCCCCTGATACTAGTCACCGGGGTTCTAATTGCGCGATCGATTCCCCCGTTTCCAACACTGGTTCTTTATCCATTCACACTTTGCGACCGGACGGGGGCTTTGGACGTGAATCTAAAACTGTGCGAAATCTGCGGACCCCCAAAACCCAACTTTTTTCGGAGCCCGCCTCGTCTAGCCAGAGCCAAGCGGTTTCTCTTGACGCTTTGGTGTCTACCCTCAAAAAAGGTCTCTGATGACATTGAAAGTTACAATCCTTCTGAACCTGAAAGATTTTGGGCCCAACAGGGTTTGATTTGCTGTACCAATCTGTGTCGACAGTTCAACTGCTTGATTGAGAAGCTTGATTCCCAGAGTGCTCTGAACCCCGCTCCTTCTGCATCCGCTGGCCCTTCCAAAAGGACTTTCGATGACCTCGACACTTCTGAAACTGTGGTGCGGCGCAGGATCCAGGGCAAGAGTAACGTGCACGGGACTGTTCTGCCCGAAACGCACCAGTGGAAGTGCAACTTGTGTTCCTACGTTACTTCCAGTATCAACCGCCATTTGTTGTATGGCCGCAAATCTCTTCACCTCAAAAAAAGCCATCCCAATCTTGTTGCCGAGTACTCTTTGAGACCCACTAACGCCAGCCCCCCTGGTCGAGCCGAGCGAACTTGACTGGAAGCAAAGGACATGGACCTGTTCCCATTGTTTGAAAGGGCTGCCTTGGGGACTTGGTGAATCACAACGACAGCGTTCTATCGACGCCCACCTCAAAAAGTGCTCTGGTCGTTCTCGCTGTGAAAACAACAAACTTTTGCTTCAGAACGATTTATTCGGACGTTATAGGCGAAACCAACGCGGTTGGCATAACGAAACTTGGCGAAACGAACGCATTCAAAAGGCGGCGGCCATGGGCCATCAGTTGGTCTCGTTTATCGATGACAACGAAGGTCTGGCCAAAAACCACAAGCTCAGAATCACTTGTCCTAGGTGTAAGCAGGCTACCAAGGATACCAGCCAGTTTTGCCACAAACCCTGCATCCCGAAGGAATTTCCTAAAAATAAGACCTGGTACCAATTGCGTGCCACACAACCGGAGACCATGGCCAAACTCGTGGCCGCTTGGCATTGGGGGAAAAAAGAAGTTTTGGCTATCGACAAGGTGGCTACTAACTTTAGCAAACGTCGCACCCTTGAACGCAAAGCCCTCCCACCGATTCAAGAAACTAGTTGGTTTCATGATTTTTGTGAAGAAGGTGTGGAACCCAACCCAGGGCCCCGACGACGTGACCTTCGTACTCTCCAGAAGCTCCGAGTGGTTTCGGTGAATACTCAAGGTTGTCCCGGATGTTGGCGCGTTCTCGATTCTGACATCGAAGCCCATGTGGTGCGTTTACAGGAGGTCAACATGACGGAGCTTGATTTAACTCATTTTTCCTGTGCCGCGACATTGCGCGGTTGGGCCGTTTACAGCTGTCTCGGTCACGCCACTCGTCGGGGACCTCAAGCCACTGTTGGGGGTGTCATCACTTTGGTTCGCTGGGGGCTCCGTAGTTCTTCCTGGATCCATGCTCAGTCCCCGGGGGGGGAAGCCCTCCCCGTCAATGTTGGCAATCTTTTGTTCCTCAATTGTTACGCCAACAGTCATGCCCTTCATCGGCATGAATTCCTCCAAAAAGTTTATGAGTTTTCTCAGGCCCAATATGACCTCCCCTGTGTCCTTGTTGGAGACTTCAATGAAGAACCCTCCACCGATTTTGGGGCTGCTATGGAACTTTCGGGTTTTACCATTTCTTGGCCTCGTGATGGGTTGGGTAGCCGCTGGGATCAAAAACAACCCCGGATTATTGACTATGTCTTGGCCAGTCATCACCAGGTTTCTACGGTTTGGTCTCGGCCCGAGCGGTGGTCGGACCATCGCGCACTTGAATTTGTGTGTGATTTGCGGCCTGACTTCGACCCTCAAGTGACTAGGTTCGAACTTGTGCCTTGTAATGTTTACCTACCTACTGACCCAAGTGCTTTTCCTCAATGGAGCCGTCTCCTGGAGAGTGCTTGGAACCAAAATAAGGACAGTTGGCAAACTGCGGAGACAAGAATGCGCCGAATTTTGGACGACAGTTCTCTCGACCCTCAGACCAAAGCTGATCTCATTTGGAAAGACTTCAATGTGTTTGTCGAAGCCTTTCTGTTGCAGACTGCTCGTCTCTCTCCCGTGTCGATGCGCGCCACGCGCCGCGCTAAGCGAGGCAAGGGCACTCCAGCGGTCTTTCGACAAATTAATCAAGCGGTTCGAAAGCCCTACGACAATGGTGCTCCCAATAGACTTCGAGTTTTGTACAGACTGCTAGGTAGAATGCAGGAACTTGCTTTCCGACGCATCCGGCAGCAGGCCATCCCGAGCGAACTCCAGCTCAAACTTCAGCGCTGTCCCTCGTGGACACCGCAGTTGACCATCGCTGAAGTGAAGCAGCAAATCTCCGACTTAGAAACGCATCAGCGGGAGTCTAGGATCCGCCACTGGGAAAACAGACTCCGTGGATCCCAAAAGGAAGTGTTTGCTTGGCTCAAAAGAGTGAAGTCCCCCCCTACTCATATGATTTTCAATGATGAAGGTGAGCTAGGGTTAGGGGAGCCGGCCGCGGACTCCACTCAAGACGCCCTCGAAAAAATCAAATCCTTTTGGTCCACTGTTTGGGACCGAGAACGCAGTCAAAATGAAATACTGCCTGAAGATTATTTTCAGCTTTGGGACGTCCCGGCAAGAAACCCTGAATGCTGGGCACCGGTTGACACTGAAAGTATCATCAAGAGCGCCCGCCGCCAGAAGCATAAATCAGGCGGGACTGACGGGTGGACCGGAACTGAAGTTTCCCTTTTCCCTTCTTGCATGTGGCGCGATATTGCGGTCTTGTTCGGATGGTTTGAGGTCCTCGGTCATTTCCCCCAGATCTGGGGAGAGGTACGTCAGGCCCATCTCATGAAATCTCACGCCCCGCGGTCCAGTGATGGAGCCGTGCCCGCTAGCAAAATGCGACCCATTGCTGTCATGTCGGTCTGGTATCGTATGTACACCGGGGCCCTTCTCCGAACTTCTCAAGCCCAGGACTGGATTAATTCCGTTTTGGATCCTGTCCAGCACGGATGCCGTCAGAAACATGACTGTCTCCAAGCTGTAGTTCCCCTCGCTTCGGCTCAAGCTCAGGGACATTTCATTTGGTCATTAGATCTCTCTCAAGCGTTTGACAGGTTGAGGCCTGAAGTGGCTCTGAGGAGTCTGACTCATTTCGGGTTCCCCTCTCTCCTTGCCAACGCCTTCCAAAAGATTTGGAGCTCTCAGCGCCGCGTGCTGCAATGGCAAGGCGAGAGTTTTCCGGTTCCCTGCCATGTGGCAAGTAGCGTTCCGCAGGGTGATCCGTTGAGCCCCTGGGCTATGAACGTGGTTTTGCGAACACCGACAGCGGTCATTCGCCGTCTCCATCCTACTGGTGTACTTTCCCAATAGATTGAGTTAGCTTGTTTTTGGACTATTAGTTAGAATTTT
>CAXAMN010003669.1:801377-824801 GCA_963970005.1 Durusdinium trenchii | reverse complement strand
TCCACAGGCGAGTCCCGCAAGGTAGGGAACGACAGGACAGGGAGAGGAAGGACGAGGAAGGAAAGGACAGGACGGGAACGCACATTACAGTCCACCTAGCTATGCATCATCATGACAAACCCAGTGGCTGATCTGCCAATGGTGCTTCGATTTCTAGGATATATAGCAGACGTGCGCTTCGGAGGGGGGTACATTGTTCGCGATCCGAGCGGCTAAGCACTGGACCGTGGGGGTCGCTGGGAGGTTCCGTGCAGCGTGCAGCGGCTCACCAGCAGGGAGGTTCCTGGGATCAGGAACTTTAGGTCGCGTGCCCGTGGCGTGCCCGTGCTGCGTTCCTGCGTTCCGTGTGCGTGCGGTGGCCGTGCGAACCCTTTTTGATTTCTTGTGGTTTCTGGCAAGGAGGGAAAGCATTGGTCAGCCAGTTCAACAGGTGCCATTGCAGGTTGCTATTCCACAGCCTGCCCATCATGCAACTCCGGCTCAGTCAGTTGCTACCATCCAGCAGCTGTCGTTTGACCTCCTGCACCGTATCCGTGTCAGATTGGCCATTTTCAGTCAATTCCCTGGATGGGCCACCTCCGATGAAATCGATTATGCACTGGAGATCCTTCGTTGGCTACACCCAACGACGTCGTTCTGTGGGCCCGCGAGCTGGAATCACCACACTCGTGAACTTCGATTCCTGAACAATCGGACTACAGATCACACCGACATATCAGCTGGTTCATTGCGATGCACAACCACTGGATCCATGTTGAGCTGTCACAGTACCATCAAGGCATTGCTCTGTATGTTACCACCCCTCCGGCGTGGAGACATTTGATACAGCCTGTTATTGATGTTCTGGTGCGCACTGCTGAGATTGACCCAGCGATTTTGCATATTCATTTTCTCGAACAATGGGACCCTGAAGGTATGTGTGGGTTTGCCATCCTGTTCCGTATGCTGCGTCGTGCTCAGATCCACATTGGCCCAGTCGGTGACCCACAAATTCGTGTGCTTGTTGCACATGATCTTGCGGAGCAGATCCAAGATGTACGGAATGAAGCAACATTCGAATGGCTCCAAGCCGGGGTTCCTCCTGAATTCCTCAACTTTGCCATCAACATCCGCAACTGGTTCATTGTTCGTATCCTTGAGGGACGATTTCCTGCCCACACTATTGCAGCAGGGGCAGCCAACTCTGACCAGGAGATGCAAGATGCACAGCAAGGAGCCCCGTCGGCACCTTCCACGAAGACAAGTCAACCTGCGGCCCAGCCACCTGACCCATGGGCTGGCGGAGACCCTTGGTCCAAGAAAATCCCGAGGCCAGCGCAATCCAAGTGGGAGGATCTCGTTATCCAGGACCCGCTCCCTTTCGTCGACAAGGATGATCAAGTGCTTCGCCAAACACATCGGCTTCAGCTTGGCCCTAGTCGTGGAGGTATCGTGCTGAGCACCAAAGCTCACTTGTCCGAGATCGACAAGATTGGCTCGCCTGGCAACCTGGCGGTCCTCATTCCTGCTTCCGATTCAGCCAGCCTCAACCATCTCATGAAGAAGCTTGAAGGCCCATTCGAGGTTGCACTGTACGATTCAACAGCCAAAATCTCATACAAAAGGCTGGTGCATATGGTTGTCTTTGCTGGCAGTGTTCGATTTCAGCTTCCGAAGGCCAAATGCAAGATCACAACACCATCCATTGTCGAGATGGTGCTTGAAATCGGCTCCAGAATTGTCAACCAGGCAGACTTCAGCAAATTCAAAGAGGCTCCCATCAGCTCTTTCAAGGACCGGAGACCTGTGGTCAACTGGATTCGAGCGTTGTCATCTACGGATACCGCCTTGCTCAGCACCCTGGAGCATCCAAGAATGATCAGCAAATGCAGTGTGTCTTGAAAGCGCCGTCCATTGCCAGGAAAGCCTTGCTTGAGGCCAGTGGCACAACAGTGCTGCTCGTGCGCGACTACATGGAAAAAGGAAAGGGCCCAGATGACACTACGGTCCTCCCTCGCTTCTGGACGGTCAGTCCCCAGGAGCTACAGCGAATGCGCATTGCAGTGCTCGGCACGCCAGGCTTGGCGGGCATTGTCGTTACCCGGAGAGGGTTGGCTGCTCGTGTATGGATTGACTCCATTAAAGCTGCAAGATCCGCTCTCATGGCTGGAGACCCTCGATTGGTTCCTGAAAATACGCATGTCATTCCTCGGCACACAATCGAATTGTCGGGGTGGCCTGCGGCAACAGATGCTGCACACGTCGTCAAGTCCGTCATCGCTGCCATTTCGACACCAGTCCTCCCTCTCAGGACCTACCGTGCAGCTGGAGTGCACACATGGGTCGTTGCTGTTGACTCTGTGCCGTCAGCCAAGACCTTTACACTCGAGATCAATAATGAAGTTGTTGAGATCCTGCTGCAGGAAGCATCCTCCACTCAGCTTGTCCGCCCGTCTTCGAAGGGAAAAGCCAAAGGGAAAGGTAAAGCCCATGCTCAAGGAGGTGAACTGCCAGGTGCTTGGCCTATCAAGCCGGCAAGTGTCCCAGCCGCAAAAGCCGATGACTCAAGACTCGACCGCTTGGAAGACCGGTTCCAAAAGCTCGAAGCTCGGCAATCCACTTTCGAAAATCGAGTGGACTCCAAGTTCGATACGATTCAAGACAGCTTGAGGCAGCTGCTCGCAAACACAAATCCCAGATTGCGTGAGCCTACGGGAGAGACTCCACCTCCCAAAGTCTCGAAGAGTTCTTGACCCGATGGATTTCGTGCTTTCCTTTTGTGTGGAATTGGGGGTCCTTTCGGATCAGTCATTGTGCTAGTTGTGGGGGTAGCTCTGCCCCGGATGGGCTCTTTGGTTTCTCCGTTGATGCCTTGGCCCTCGTTGTCTCTGCGGACTCACTTTCGTGGACTTTCGTTGTTTGTCTTCTTTTGCTCGTCACTGGACTTTCACTGTCCGTCCGCCCTGCGGTGGTCTCTTCCTTGTCATTCTTCGTTCTACTGTCTCTGTCTTGCTTTGGCCGGCTGAACTGTGCTGCTCATAGGGGGCCGTACTGAGTGGATAAAATTGGAGGGGTCAGTGCCTGGACTTTATCTGTGTGCCAGCCTGCCAGCAACCTATCCAGGGGGTCTGTCCTCCAAAAAAATCAACCCAAGTAAGGAGTGGATAATTCTTTTTTGGGGTGGATAAAATGGGGTCAGTGCATCAAAAATATCCAGAATAAACGCTCCAATTTTATCCACTCGGTAGTGGGAGTAGAAAAGGAAAGAAAAGATAGAACATCGCTCGCTGGACGTTCGTTAGATTTCCGCTCGTTAGATTTTCCGAGCTCCATGGACGTCATGATCACAGAGAACCAAAAAATTGTCAGCGAAACTTGCCAACGGAACGTCAAAGCATCAGTCACCGCGGGCTTTCAACTGCTCCAACAGCTGGAAGCACTCTTGGTCAGCACCTTTCAGCTCTGGATCATTCTCAGTGGGACCCTGTGTTTCGACATGAGGAGTCTGAAAAATAGTGGTGGGGCACGTGAAAAGGACACGTGTGAAACATGTGCGTCCTAAAAACAACCTGGATATTTTCCTTGGTCTAAGGTTGGGGGGATATACAAATGACAAGTTGTGGGATACGCTGAATTAATGTTCTTCTGCTGCTTCTGCTAGGTCTGGAGAGCTTTCAAAAAAATTGCTCAACGGCAGCGAATATAAAGAAAGGTGCGCTGACATCTGGACAAAACAATTTCAATGCAGAAGTTCTGTTCAACAAAGAAGCTGCTTCCCTGTCGCTCTGGGCATCGTAACCCTGATAAACTCCCTAAGTCCAGAGCGGCTGTCAAGTCCACAAAATACCGGCCAAAATGTACTGTTCGACCAGCACTGCGGGCCATGCAATCGACATTCTATTGCAAGTGGTTGGATCCATTGATTCCAGACCAACCTCAACCGCAACCACAACCAACCTTCTAAGGGTTGCAGACTTCCGCAACAATCCTTAGTTTTGCAGACCACCACAGAGCACATAGAGCGTTGGAAAAAAACCTGGGCCTGGGATCGTTTCTTTTTGTCTCGTTTGTCGATTAGCATCTACTTTTGGGTGGGGGGTTCCTCGATCCTATTCGTCTAGCTTGCTAACCTCAGGCCTTCTCAAGATTATCTATCTGCACTGGTTGTGTACTTTTTTGGGGGGGGAGCCTTATGTTGGCCCTCTGGCCTTCAAATTTATCCACCGGTTTTGGCTAAAAACCCGTCAGTCCCTGGAAATTATCCGGTACTGACCCCGGACGCCAGTACAACGGGGTATGCTGCTCGCTCTCTTCTCCTTCTGGAGTTGTTTGTGCAGGCATTCACCGACCTTCCGTGGATTTTCAACCTGGCCTTTTGTGGTTGTGCATTCCAGCCTTGCCTTGAATGCCGTGGGGATCGCAGTGCTTCACACTTGCGATGCAGGCTGAAGGAGACTCACCGTGCTCCCAGCCATGCTCTTTCGTTAATAGCTTTTTCCAGCACTCTCTCGCTTGCTACCCATTGGAGTTTGGCCGACTTGCCTTCCGCCCATTTTGGGCTCGTTCGTCGCGTTGTCATTGTTTGGTGCCAATGGGGTGATCTGCATTCAACATCGAAGTCCCAACAGCTGGACAGGAGTGGGCACTTCCCAACTCCTACCGCCGTCAGTTCGAGTCAAACAAAGCTCAGCACCGCTGCAGGGAGGTGGGTTTCCGGCAGCTTCCATGTTCGATACGCCTTCGATTCCACCTTAGGCTTCCCTGGTGAAGGCCCCCAACTAATGACTGTGGTCTCTGCCAATGTTGGCTCCCTCAATACGAATCAGTCGTGGAAATCGTGGGGAGCTGACATCACGTGCCTCCAAGAAACACGGGTTGGCAAAACAAATCACAAAACCACCCAGAAGAACATTGAGGCTTTCGGACTCCGTCCGGTTTTTGGTGACCTTCTCCCTGGGTTATGGCACCAAAACGGAACCACCAAAACGCCATGTGGAGGGACTGCAATCCTTGGTTCCAGTGTCGCAATTGAGCCCTTTTGCGATCATCATGATCAAAGGGGGTTGTATAAAGATCTCTTCAAGTCGAAACGTGTAGTTGCTGCGTGGTACCAAATCACTGCAGCTTTGAAAGGCCTCTTCTTTTGTGTGTACGCCACCACAGGTGCATCTAGTGATTCGAGTATCCATGCTGCCAACGACCAACTATTTGATAACATCTTTTTGGTGGCTGCCCAATTTGGGGAAATCCCCATCGTGGTGGCAGGTGATTTCCAAGCCAATCCGATGAGTTACCCAAGTATCTCAGGTGCTTGCCAGATTCATGGCTGGGCTGACCCCATCCTTGAAACAGATGAAGAAGGGTTTTCGGTTCGACCGTACACGTACTCCAAAGATTGCTCTTTTTCCGGAGCCGACGAAGGGTGCACATCTATTGATGGCATACTTGTAAACAAGATTGCTTTTTGTGCCATCACAGAAGCCAAAGTCCTTGAACATCATGGCCGCCAACATCGCCCTATTCAAATAACTTTTGATTGGCCGGTCTTGGAACAAAAAGGTTACGTTCATTACAAGTTCGCCCCAATTGATGTCACGCATGTCCCTTCCCC
Source organism: Durusdinium trenchii (assembly GCA_963970005.1). Classification (NCBI taxonomy): domain Eukaryota; class Dinophyceae; order Suessiales; family Symbiodiniaceae; genus Durusdinium; species Durusdinium trenchii. Next base: position 819,211 of record CAXAMN010003669.1, on the reverse strand, counting down.
AAGAGAGAACCAAGCCATTTTTGATGCATGGCAGGATAGATTCGCACAAGCATATCTGAATGCAAGTGATGTTGATGATAAGTGGCAAATCATCAATCAATACTTCCAGTCCACGCTTTTTGAGTTGGGAGCGGATTGGGGATCCGGCCCTCGGGAAAGAGCCAAATCTCCACGCTTTAGGTCCAAGAAAATTTGTCCGTCACAGCTGCAAACCAGGCGTGCAGCAACCAAAGTGTCTCTCGATTTGTTCCGGCTTCTCAGAAGACTGAATGAGCTTTCGTGCCGCTTGTCTCGTGCTCAGGGTAGCGAGCAAGACCAATTCAACACAAGACAGCTTTCCATCAAAGCCCACAGAGCCCTTTCCAAGTTCAGAACACCTGTTTGTTGGGCCTTCCCTGAACGTCCCACTTTGGTTGATCTCTTTTGGGCTAGGACTTGGGCCGAGAACTATGCTGTCACCCTAGATGGTCGGATCCGTCTTAGCCGGATCAAATAATGGAAGACTCGCATCAAGAACTCAGAAAAGCAAGGATACAGCTTCATTTTTCAGCACTTGCGTAATAAGAGTAATGACGAACCCCCTAACCTTGTCTCGGATCAGGCCGGTAACATCATCACTCAGCCTGAAAAGGCAATTGCAACTCTAAATGAAGCTTGGGATGACATTTTTGCTGCTAATGTGCTTTCAGAGCACCCGTTAAAAATGTTAGAGACCATCTGGCCTTACATTCAGGATAAACAGGTTGCAGCCATTCTCCCACCTATCACAGGTGATGCGCTGTTCCAAACAATTCAGAAGAGGAAAAGCATTGCTGCTCCTGGTCTTGATGGATGGAGAACATGTGAGTTGCAGGCACTCCCAAGGTTTTGTTTCAATGTCTTGGCCGATTTCTTTCAGTTGATTGAGGAGTCTGACCTCCCCCTTCCGACAGCTCTCACTGTTGCCAAGCAAGTTATCTTGAACAAAGCCGGTCCTGCGTCACCTATCAAAAAGCGACTCATCACCGTTCTCCCCCCTCTCTTATTAGCCTACACTGGCACTAGATACGCACAACTCCAAGAGTGGCAAATCGCTGCCATGCCACCGGCGATCGTCGGGGGAGTGAAGGGGCGATACATGGCCACCCTCTATGATGACTTGCGCCTTGATTTGGATGCCGCGAATCAAGCGGGCGAAACCATCGTGGGGGTAAAACTCGACAAGTCGAAAGCCTTCGACAGGATTATCCCCCAATTTGCTGCGTGTCTTTTTGTTGCTTTTGGAATCCCCAAGCATGTGGTCCGGGTTTTCTTGCTTATATACCAGAACTTGCATAAGCACATGGCGTATAGAAACTGGACGTCTCCACGTGCCACCACTCACGCCAACGGTGTGGCACAGGGATGTTCGTTCTCAATTCTTGCTATGAATGCCTATAATAAAGTATGGTATCACTTTCTTGAGTTGTTCCCTGGTCTTGTGGTTAGAGCATATATTGATGACAGCTATATATGGTGCCGTCTTGCGGCGGTTGCCATGCTTCAGCAGGCCATCCAAGTCACTCAGACATGGGATTCCCTTGTAGGCCAGCGATTGAATACTGGCAAGTCAAGCATGTGGAGTAATACCGGACAAGGCCGAGCTGCCCTGGCTGGCCGCTTCCCCGAGTTCCCTGTCGTCATGGAATTTGAAACACTTGGCACTCGCATGTACACATCTGCTCGTGCGAACTTTGGATTTTTGGAAGGTTCCCTCAAAAAGATCTTGTGTGATATTGATCACATTGCCGCCCTACCTGTGTCGATGAAAACCAATTTGATTGGAGCCAAAGTTGTTCCCAAAATTACCTTTGGTTCCCACATTTCGAGAATTCCCAAAGTTAAACTTGAGACCATCCAAAATGCGATTGCCCGGTGTTTGTGGGGCAAGCGACCCAAGTGGAGGTCCAAGTGGCTCCTACATGCAGTTCTGGCTACTCCGCATCGCACTGACCCTCGCTGTGCCTGTGCTTACACTACGGTCTTTGAGACCATCCGTGCATGCCATTCTGACCCGAAGATTTTTCAGAAGTTTGAGCAAACTTTTGAGCATCCTGTATGGCCTGCACACTCGTTGTGTAGCCGGTTTCAGCATGCCTGTGATGTGTAGGGCATTCAAATACACCAAGGTTTAAAACTTTCCTTCAAAGGGTCTTGCCCCGTGCCTTTGTACGATCTCACACCTCAAGATGCACGGAAAGTACTGCAGGCAATTGCTAGAAATGACTGTTATGATTTTGCTGGATCCACTCCACGGAAAGATTTTTCGAAGACCAACGATGTTTTTGACCTGGCACTCACATCAGCCACATTTCGCTCCGACCGTGTGCTCACAACTGAGGCCATCTCCAATCACCAACGATTTGAATCAGTCGTTGTTGGCTGTGCGCTTACGAACGACCGCATGGCCAGCACTGGGTGGAGCGACACCCCGAAGTGTCGGTTTTGTGACTTTGAGAAAGAATCCATGCCGCATCTGGTATTCGACTGCCCCCGAATCGGTGGCCTTATTGGAGCTCCGATGGTACATGAAATGGGTGCGAATTTTGGTATTCTTGGTCACGTCCACCATCCGCCCTTTATTGCTAGACGGCGACTGCTTCAGAATGACCCAAGCGCAATTGTCGTGCCTGAGGAATTCAACGCTGAGATTACAGCTGAAATCTGGACGGATGGCTCGGTTGTGTTTGGCGAGAACACGTGGCTTGCTACAGGGGCTTTTGCAGTCCTGGATAGTCAGCGCAACATCATCCATAAAGGCCAAGTCAACCATTGGTCACTTTCGGCGTACGCCACAGAGTTGTGGGCAGTTGTATATTCATGCAGTAGGGCTGCAACTGGCCTTCACATCTACAGCGATTGCAAATTAGTGGTTGAGCAGGTTTCCAAAATTTTTGCAGGTGCAAAGGCTGACCCGCTTTGGAAATGTTGGAAGTGGTGGGTCCATCTATCCAATTTGGTGACTCGCCGCAGCGCAAGTGGGCACTGTCCCTTTCACATTGATTGGATCCCTGCCCATCGGCTGGAGGCAGTACCAATCCCATTGCTTACCGAAGAATTGGCACGTACAGCCAACACATCATTAACAACCGGTTGGTTGACGGTGCAGCAAAAGCCTTTGCCACACGGATCGCCCCGGTCAATCCGGCCATGAAGCAGGAAATTCGGGATGCCATCCTTCAACACCAAGCATGGCTTGTTAAGCTGCATGAGTCTTTGCCAACTCGCTCTCCCGATAGTGCCCCTGTGTCTCAAGTGAGAGAGCTTCCTGATGAGATGACCCTTGAGCACGCTAAGATTCGATACTCTCACTGGCTTTGGAGCACACCAAGTGGCAGTTTTTGTTGGAAGCCGAGACTTCCTCACTCACACCCATGTCCTCGCACATGGCCGGCCTCTGACGATGACTGGAGGGAGATTTGCGCCTTTTTGCGGTCACTTCGATGGAAAACAGGAAATGAGTATTCCTTTTCATTCTGTGAGCTCGCTGCAGTTTTCCATGCCAGTGGATACCGCATTCATTCAGACGTGCAGCTGCTGACCTTCCGAGAACTGACGAACTTGATACGGAAAGCAATCCAATTGCTTTCAAAGGATCCTGCTGCTGATGCAGTCCCAGGGACTTTTAATTCCACAAGGCCGCGTTCGTGTGGGCGTGTCCTACCCCAAGGGTGTTTGGACCATGCCATTCCATTTGTTACAGAGGAAGGGTATCTTCTGATCGCCCGTCTCCTAGCGAGAGGTGCTGGACGCACACTTGAATCATGGGAGATCCCTGTGTGCGATTTCTGATGTTTTGGTCCTGAGGACCCTCTTTTTGTACATGCATCTTTATGTCATTGACCTGTGTGTCATGCATAAGCCAGACGCGTTTCACTGCGACATTCTGGCGCGAGAGGTAGTAATGCATTGTAACCATTGTAATGGATGGATACTAACAACATACAAACTCCGTTTGGGGCTTCGGAACTTGCACGCAATGAACTCAGAGCACTTGAACTCGCACTAACCACCACGAGTTCGACCGCCTTGGTGGCTCCTGCGACCGTCCACTATGTCACTATGCATAGGGCTCCCCGTTGCTTGCCTGCCAAATGGCACAGCCAAAAGACACATAGAGTTTTGGACACTGGTCTGTTTATTCGATGATATTCGATGCTGTACCGGACACTACACTCTTACATTTGGATCGGATCGCCTTCAATCGAGGTTTGTGTTCCACACCTGAAATCACCTGCTCCCTCCCTCGCCAGGTGTGGTCACCAAAGTCTTGTTCGGGGACTTCCGGATAGAGTTCAGCACTGCACCTTGCCAGCTTAGCCAACTCTCAGTACTGAGACGGCTCGTTTAACTGGTCAGCAGCTTCAAAAAACCGCTACAGTTGTCATGATTCATGATCATCCCAAAGTTTGATCACCTTGACATAAAAAGTGAAGGGCAGCCACTCCCATGCAATGCAGTAGAATAATCTGAATTTTACTTTGCAAACCTTTTGGCGTAGTGATTACAAGAGATTACGATCGAATATCGACAACCTGCATGAACCCAGTTTCATGGAGTCAGGAAGGCAGACTCGTTAAACACGTTGCATGGCTTCATCAACAAACCCTGAGGCGAGCAGGAGCCCTGGTTACCAAACCGGAGACTACCCGGAGTCGACTCCGGGCCCTCCGAAAGGTTCGGAGTTGAGAGGGCCCTAGATCTCATACCCGGGAGTCTACGACGACGACTTTAGATTAACTACACCCCCGCAGGCTAACTAACATGGACCCTGGGAATTCACCCGTGCAAGATATGGCCATTGTCACCTCTACAATCCACTGCTTTTGTGGGTCCATGTGGTCCGAATAGCAGGAGGTAGTGATGCCCTTGTTACTAGTAGCGATGCCCTTGTTACTAGTAGCTTCTATATAGCTAACTAGTTATCGTTTTTATATCGATGACCCGAGATCAGGAATGTCCTTCTTGGCTGCCCAAGATCACCGGATTTCGGATTGGACCAAGGGTCGAAGGATTGGACCCAAAATCGGACCCGAGATGGGTCTAGTCTGGTCGCTGAGGTGCCTGCAGCGATGTTCACCAATTTCCGCTGCTTCACCGCCGCCTGTCACATGGGGTAGAGGATGTGAGAGGATGAGATTGGTCGCGGAGGTCAAGGTTTCTTCGTTCAGGATGTTTCTACTGGCCCTGCATTCCGTCAGGGCGGAAAGGGGCCAGTCAGAATAGCGCCACCTATCAGCGTCCGTCTCCGGCTGCCGGAAGCCACCCAACTCCAGGGTCCAAACGTATGTGCCATGTGCAGTCCTTGTCAAAAAGCTCGTTGGTTGGTTATGAATGAGGGAACCCCCCGGGGCTTTCATTTACTCCTATTGTCAGATGTGGTCTCTCAATCTTTGAAGTTGTGCAGGTGGATTTGAATTTGGCAGTTGCTGATGTTCCCCAAGCAAGGAAGGGGTTGTCAACAACCTCAAGTGTCAACGCTCCAGGCACTGTCAACATCGTCCTTGTAAGGTCAATCTTAGACGTCATGACAGAATTACTACCCAGACACTCCATGTATGTCACATTTACCTACAGTGGGGCGGTTCCAGTGGTCAATGTAGACATATTCCATGCATAGAGTGTTTGGGGGGGGTTCACCTTGCCAGACTTTGGCGGGTATTGAATCTAGCAGCGGTTGGAGGGGGGCCCACAATAAGCCTTTGTCAAGCCCAAAGCATGGATTGTGAGTATGATGAACACTACGAAGTATGTGATGCATGTGAGTCCAGGTGGCAATGAATGGCTTTGTTGTTGATTATGTCATCATGTTCTACTACAATCTGCTTCAATTTGTGATGGAATTTTGTTCAGTTTTGAAAGGTACTCCTGCAACATTACTGAGTACTGGGTTATATATAATATATATATATAGATAGGAAGTTGTTGTTAATTCTTGACATTGTATGTGGCCGGTGTTCGTGTGGCATTTGTTTGGTAGGGAACGTGAAAAACTCTCAGATTTTGTGCGCATATTTATGTTTTTTGCTTGAGTCTATCAACCATCAATCATCCTCATTGTCAGCATCAGGACTCAGGTTTTGCATATGATTTGGTTAAACAATGTTAAACACTGTCTAAATCAAATCACAGGTGCCGGCAATCAAGCCCATATGCTCGCAACCTTAGTCCAGAAAAGCACCTGGTCCAAGGATGGATGTACATCAATTGAGGGGGAACCACTTCAAGACAAGCTTCGTGAAGAATACGGAGGGCTCTTTCTGGTGGGCTATATCCTCACGTTTCTTGGGCGGCAAGGGTCCGGGTTTCAGCTGCAGATTGATGGAGGGTTGCGAAACCCAAGATGTAAGAGGACCAGCTGGCTGGAAGACAATTTTTAGAACTTTCTCATGGCTTTTCAAGTTCGATTCGAATCCTCTATCCAAACACTGCCTTCCGGAGTGTATCCGAGCAAGCGGTAAGCACCTTCAGGGTGTGCTTTGGCCATTGGTATTGGCTCAGGTTTGTCGAAGGCATAATTGTCTTCGATCTGATGTCTTTGGCCTCTACCTACTAGAATGGCAACTGGATGCATCATTGGAATCACAGGAAGGAAATGGGTGAGCAAAAGCTACAACTCTTGACTGGCAGGCATGAGACGCCATCAGGAATCCGTCCTGGAACATCCTGGAACGCATGAAACATGCAAACAGCAAGATAACTTTGTTGTTGATGTTGCTGGTCGTTCCTGGCAGTGGGCCTAAACATGTCTATATATATAAACGTGTTCCCCTTGCTTCCACAGAGCCCAAGATTCCTTTGGCAATCACTGCGGCCGCAAAGGTTTTTATTTGTGACGATCGGAATGTTCAATCTCATCATGGCCGCAGCTTGGTCTTGAAAAAGGGGTGAGCAGATGTGGCTTGGTGATGTTTGGCAGACTTGTCACAATCTTCTGTAGCAATTGAGGAAACTTCAATCTCAAAGTAATTATATATGTAAATACAACTGTACTTCTATGCCCCCGAAGCCTTGGAAGATCGGAAGCCTAGACTGAGCAGAGTCGGCAGAGGGTCCGATTCTGCCTTTGTCGATCTTTGTTGGCAGGTGCTGGAACAATCCTGGGGAAAGGGTGTATATAGGAGTACCAGACCTTCGCAAGCTTACACATTCCGACTCATGTGCCAACGACTTTCAATGTTCAATGAACAATTTACATAAGAAATTTGCTCAGTTTGAGTCATGATGGTCTCGTTGTTGTTTTTTGTGCGCTTTTTTTTGCGTGGCATGTTTTGTTTGGAAACTCTAAGCTTGGATGGTTCTTCTCTGCACCAAGTCACAGAGAAGTCGGCCAAGTCACCAGTGCGGATTTGCTCGCAGCCAGTGAACATCAGGACTAGCGTGACTAAGGTTTCCATGCCGTTATGCTGTAGCAAGTTGAAAGGATTCAGCCTAGCAGCTAGCAAGCAGCAAGTAGGGGCGACCACACTGTGGGTGCAACAAGGAGAGGCAACTGATCGAAATCCTTGTGGGTGGCCGCAAGCATTCGCATGCCGCATTGGTGTGTTTTTGCTGATGTTCAGTTTTTAGTCCACGTAAGGCTTGATGATCATGGAATCATTGACGCGTACTTACTCGGGGGGTGAACATTAAATGATATTGTTTGTGGGTCGTTCAACCTGGAGCCCCTGTCACCCTGGTGGGTTGACTGGGTCTACCAGTCGTTTATTCCGTTCATGAAATCGGTGGTCAAACGGTCGGTCTCGCAGTATTGACCCACAGCTACATTTGAACAGTTCGAGCTTTTAAACCTGCATGTGCTTGGTCGCGACTTTGCCTACAGAGAGCCTTTGTCCAGACCGCTGACACGCACACACACACACACACACACTTCTTCAGCTGAGGTTTTTATTGACAACGTCACAGATGGCAGCACCAAGAAGAGGCGAGTGCTGGCACCCGTGGAAGAATGGAAGAGTGCAGGAAGTGTTTTAGAAGATTTCTTCTCACCAGGCATGGTGGAGGAGCTTTAGGGTTGGTGAATCAGTTCACTTGTCGCCGTCCATCTATTTGATGTCAATTTGTTGCCCAAAAATTTGGGACATCAGACATACCCGGGAACATGCCAGAACCTCCCAAAAGATTTCATCCCAGCTCGATGAAGCATGTCATTCCGTTCATGAAGCTGCTTGCTTCTGCAAGCCCAAGAAGTTTGTGTTTGCTTTGGGCCTGCCTTTTTCACCCCCGTGCTGCCACTACTTCTTGTTGCCAGGCAGCGAGAGCTGGGCGCCAATGCTCCGCGCACGGCGTGGGTCCTTTCGTCGGCGCCTGGGATGAGACGGCGCCGGGCGTGGGTCCGCCTCGGCGAAGGGCTGGGGTCCTTGAAAGCGGGGACGGCAACACCTCAAGGGGGGACGGCTCACGGTCCCAAAAGAGAGAGAACAAAGAGAAACGTCGCAACGATGCCTGAAACATGCTGAAAATGACATGTTTGCATTGTTGAAGGAACAATATCATCCTACTTGACTCTTATAAGGGATCATCTTCCACACACTTGTAGAAGGGATAAAGACATTGACAGACAGATGTGATGCCATGTGTATCCATTTGTTGTGTATATAAGGCACTAGTCACTGGACATGGATCGCAGGTTAAGGGTACACTGGTACACCTCTCCAGTTCTGGAAGGTGGGTTTGCTGGAACACTGGAATTGACTGGGCTCTAGAATATATATATATATATATTATATATATATATACATATACATAATATATTAAATATATACTTCATGTTATTCCTCGTCCATGTTGCTCGTCCTACAGCTCGGTGAAAAAGATCCTCGGCTTGACCTCACCAGGCCGACCCTGTCCTGTCCATATCGCCACACCGGCATTAGAGCCTTAAACATATCCCTGGTTGGTTGATGTGCGGGATACGGGGCCCACCCCACCGGTCGTTGTGCTCGGTCGTTGTGTTCGGTCAGTTTCACACCGAAAACCCAAACAAATGACAGTCCGACACCGGGGATCTCGTGCGTCTTCACGCCGACGACGCGGACGTTCGTCAACACCGAGGTTTTAAGAGATTTGATCTTGCACCTCGGTTGCCATGAGATGCCGTCTGGGGGGTGAGAGGGAGAAGACACCAGGGATGCCGTGAGCACACCATGCCCGAAAATACGCCTATGCTTCAAAAGGTACCTCGAGACATGCCATGCATTGCCACGTGTTTTCTTAAAAGTATATTTGTTGTTTTGTGTGTGTGTTTGTTTGTTTGTTTTGTTTGTTTTTTTGTTATATATTTGGGTGGATCCTTGAGACCTTCGCATGTTTCTTGATTCACCTATGGATGTACAAGGATATACGCCACTTCACGCATCCTGGGCGGGATTGCTTGAATTGAGATCATTTGAGATCTACATCTACATCAGAACATTGATGTACATTGTATTCAAGTGGTCCACGGCTTGTTCCAGATCCTTTCACAGAAATCCAAGTGAATGTTGGATCGTCTGGCATGCCCACAAAGCAGTTGACAGGGGAGGCCAGCTTTGGAGTTGCGATTGTATGGCTAATTCAATTTAGCAAAAAAACTAGGATGATGAGATGCTGAACCAACTCCAAGTGCTTCTTTGCACTGCGATTGATTTGCAAAGGAGCCAAATGCTGAGAAGAGAAGCGGAAGATGAGGCCGCTGCAGAAGAGGAGCTTTTGGGGAACCGCCAGGAAACCGCAGATGAGTTGTCCATCCATCCATCGCCAGATGTGTTGAGCGCCCTGTGAGTGATGAGAGCTGCTCCCGACGCAACACGTTGCAGGAGCTGCTCCAGAGAGAAATGAGCCGGGGCCTGGTCGGGGGGTTGAGGGGTTTGGGTTTGCATTCAAGAAGGACTGCTTGTTGGCCAGTTCGGACCGTGGACGCATCCCCATGTGCCGGATCCGGCGGACCCAGCTTCAATCCCCCGCTTGCAGTGAAGGGGATGAGCTAGGACACACCACATGTCCATGACATTCATTGCCTATTTGGAAGACTGTGCAATACTGTGCCGTATCTTTTTCGTTACATCACTCCACAGGAATAAATGGGAATTATCAATGATAAACGATAGTGCCCTGGAGCTCCCTTTGATGCCGCAATGCCCTTTGTGACGTGCGTAGCGATGCCTGGAGCTACGCAAGTAGCGGTTGCTACGCTTCTTCGGCCGCCGTTGGACCTTCCAACCTCGTTCCCTCGAAGAACCACCGCCTAAGGCGGCGAGCATACCCCCAGACCCTCGGGCGCCCGGAGATCGTCGAAGATCTACAAGGCGCGGCCTGGTGGGCGGCGACTCGGGCCCCGAAAGAAAGACTGCTTCTTCACAGAGGGGCAGAGGGTGTTCTCTACTTCCATGATTGGAGGGGGGAGTACTGGAAGAAATGGTCATCTTGCTGGACTAAATGTGTGATCGATGGTGTCTTTTTGCTGTTTTATGTCGCGTTTGCTTCGGGCGGCAGATCGATCAGAACAATATAATACAATTAATTATATATATATATATACATTTTTTGACAGAGATTCCTTGATGGTGCGCGAGCTTGGCTAGTTTTCTAGTGACCGGCGATGAGAGTTGACAGAGCAACGAGAATGGAGTGATGTGAAAGAGTTATTCGGGGCACCCTTGGTGGTTACATGTGCTTGACGAATCTTTCTACGGGGTCGGCTGATCGTTTCCTATAGTTAATGGCCTGTCATAGCATTTGTCCCATCTTGCAATCAGCAAAAAGACCTCAATATTTGCCCCATGCTCCGTGCTTTTGCCTCTCACCCACTGCTGAAATCACACTAGCAACGCTATATAGTATGGGAGGTGTGTTGTTGTTGCCCGGCGGTGCTGGGGAAAATATCAACGATGGGTTGAACCATGTTGAGCCTGTAATTAGTTAAGGAGGAGGGGTAGGCGAAACAAGAATGATCATGTCATGTGCGCTAGGAGTTTCACTATTGTGATTTTGACAGTAGGCTGAATCACACCCATTTTGGAAACTGGAGTCCCTGGAGAACAAGGTGTCCACACCCGATGGCACTGTAGGCACTGGCAGCGCCGGCATTGGTTTGTTTGATGGGGTCCCATAATTGAATTGCTTCAGAGTACTTACTTCAGAGCAGATGACACAAACAGATAAGCCTGACAAGCCTTTGCCACTTTGGATCGACATCCTGATAAACCACCCAATTAGTTATAGAGTCTAGAGCCTAGGCATGTACGCGGCTTGTTACGGGCATGTGCCGGCTGCATGAACCCAAGATCAGGAAACCCAACCAGAGGACAAAGGCTTTGGAGTCTCTCATTGCAGAAGAACATCATTCAAGCCCGGAAAAAAGCGATTCGCCACCTGCGTGAAACAGGAGAAGCTCTTAGCGCTACAGGAGAGGTATGGCTACAAGCCCCACACTGTCTCTTGGATATTCACCAAAGACGAGTCCAGTCCTTTCTCAGTAGAAGTGACTCTTCTTAGAGTCTTATTTTGGTGCCATCATTCCGGCGCGATGCGACAGCCAGGGCCGGGACCTATCCGCCCTTTTTTCTGACCCAAAGGGGCAGAGCTCATACATGTATATATAGAATGTGTATATATACATACTTATAGATATATATGCAATTATACACAGCAGGAGCCACAAGGGTTGGTGAATAGAGAACCTTTAACCTCTAATGAGTCATTAATTCACCCTTAGGAAGTCTAGCTAGATCATCAATATCGCACACCCAGTCACACACCCATGTCGGCCTTATGGTTTGCAATTGTGGTGAGGCGTTTGCGCTGTTATTTTGCCGGGTATGAGTGGTGTTTTGTGTGTGCTTTTTGGGGGGCACAATTTTTACACAATTAGTTATATTGAATTCATTTGTTTGGTGCTAGAAAGTGTTGGCAGTTATTAGAACCGATTGCATGTTGCAAGATTGTATTTGGCAAGGATGTGTTTGAGTGAATGGTCCGCGTCCTTGTGCTTCATTCAGGGCCACCACAGTCTATTTCCCTTTGCTTATGAGGGTCTCACAAACATAGACAAACAGTGATGATCAGTGATGTGCTCTTTTCATTGTTTCATTTGGTGGGCATACCGATTGCCAGTGCCCAGCCAGACGTGTCACTGAGCCATTTCAAGCCAACTGGTGCTTTCGAGGGCTCACGTCCAAGGTTCAGGAGTATGATGAGCTCACGCAACAGATCCGCAAGGAGATGGCAAACACTAATGTCCAGGTCTCTCGAGCAGACGCTTCGGCACAACAGCCGGTCTCGGTTTCCTCGTCGCAACGCTGCCGGTCTCGTCATGGGTCAAGAGGTAAAAAGCGTTTCTGGGTGATTTGTTGCGCCTCCTAGGGATCTCTAGATCCCATTTGTACCTCATTCGAGGATTTTTTGGGAGTCCTGGATGGTGAACGTCGTGTGCTGTTCCGCCGTCTGCACCTGGCGGAACGGCAGTGAAACGGCAAATGGCGGAACTAGATGTTTATTAGTTGAAGTTCATTACGGCACCTAACTAGCTCATGGGTAGATGGCACGATCCCCAAACTTGGTGGTTTACATGGACCCTAGCTAGCTCATGTGATGAATGAGTGGCACAAGCTGCCGCATTCGTTTGAACTCGCCGGCATGCGGATTGACCGCGGCGCCATTCGTTCTCCTCGCACACCGAGGAGTTCAATCATTGGCTCTCGACGGAAAGGGAACTACTGGAGACGTTGAATGCTTCTGGGCTCGATGAGTGCTTCGGTGTTGTTCCTTTTAACTCTTTTGGCACTCTTTGCTCGGCAGCCATTGGATCAACCATGCTTAAATTAGTGGCCTTCTTAGTTGATGTTTCTGGGAAAGCAAGAACACAAAACACACAAACACACATACATATTGTGGCGCTAGCCGCTAGTCCAAACTTCATAGACACGTATAGACACACTTCGTTCATATCTATGAATGACGATGATATGTCACAGATTCATGAAGACTCGACTGAACAGTGACACATTGTACAAATGCTTGTTTGCTTCTGAATAAGCCACATTTATTTGATGTCAGTTCCCTCAGTCTGGATGTATGCATGTGACCAAAGATGAGGAGCATCTCTGATGGTGACATAAGTGACGGTGGACTTCTTATGTTCCCTCGGTCCCCCACATATTTTTTGAGGGAACATTTGGCCGAATGTGAAAATCCACAAAGTGACAACATGCGAAATTCCTGGTTCACCCTTAGCTACTAGTAGCGTCCTTGCTACTAGTAACGACGGCCTCCAGCCTAGTAGCGGTGGCCTCCACCCTACTAGCTTCTTGTTGCTAGTAGCTTGTTGTACAATGTTTCAATTTGTTTCACCCTTGGCGACGGGCCAAGGATGCGGAGATTGACCTCTCCTGCAAATCTGATCTCTTTGTCCCTTGGCGACGACGACGGGGAGTGCTCACCATTCCTTGCTCACTGGTTTAGTGCTTTCTATCGACATCTATCAGGTGCTCAGTTTCAAACAGCTCCGTCCGTGGCACCCGATCCGTGGAGTTCCTGACGATCGGTCTGCGGGTCGGCGGTTGGCCGATTGTCGGATTAGACTGAGTGACTCGCAGTCTTTTGTCTATATAGGCAAAAAGGGGTCACGAAATGGAAGTGTCAAGCATATTCAAGCACTGGTCTTATCATGTCTTATCAGCCACTAAGTCACTATCTCGTGGTCCTAAACCTTTCATGGGTAGCGGTATGTTTCCCGATCTATTACTCGGTTCAGGTGTTGCCTTTTGCATGCTGTGGTGTCCCCATCCATTTCCCCCTGGTGCACATGTCCACGTCAGATGACCTTGAGCGATTTGTACGCGTTGAAGACGCATGGCTGCCTGGTGCCCCTTCTCTCCTGGGCTTCTGAGGGAAGAGACACGGCCTCGACATCCAGCATCAACACCTGGGTGGACACACCTCGCAGTTGCAACCACTTTGCCTTTCTCCTAGCGCGATGACATGACCACTGATCAACGGCCGTGTACACTCAAAATGGGCGCTGACCGATACCTTCAACTCAGTGAAATGAAGAAGAGGACACCAACCAGATACAGTAATTACATTGCCAGTACCGGAACAACAGAGAGGCCCACCTAACTTACCCTAAGGCTTATCCTAACTTCCTGGTGTTGATCGCACTTCGTTTTGCTTCCAAGAGTCCCATCCTCACCGCTCTTTGAGGATGTGCTGGATGCCGATTTGAGTGGTGTGCTTGAATTCGAAGAGATGCCGCTTGGTGGGCCGAAGCCATCCGAAGAGGAAAAGACACCTGTTCGGGTCGTCACGGCTCGTCCGTGAGGGGTCCAGGCGAATTGGAGACTCGGAAAACCACATTCCTTGTTTGGCTTATATATATAGCTAATTTGTTTAAAACACAATTTGCGTGTTTTTTTTCTTTGTCCTGTAGATTGCCAGAGCTGCCAGCAGATGATTGGCAAGGTGTTGATTTCTTGCGCTTTTCGGAGCTGGTTCGTTGGTTTAGACATGTTTGGTGCAGAGTACATTTAAGTGCCACAGCAGATTGCAGATACACGCACTTACTACGCAGGCAAACACACTGTCACGGGCATTGATATGGAAGACCAGTTTGGTAGAAGTAGTCTATGAAGTCTTGCGTAGTGACTTGCTTTGTTGTGGTGTGGGTGCAACTGGTACAACAACGTTTGTTAAGCACGCAGCAGGCTCGTTTGCTCGTGCATCCTATGTAGTGTTTATTCCTGTAACTGATGGAACGTCCAATTGCGGTTGACACTCATTCAGCAAATTCATTGCTTCAAGAAGCATCACAATGAAGGTGGAAGGACAACTAAAGACGACTTACCATCAAAGGATTCATCCAAATTGGAGGACATTTTGGTGTTGAGCCTTAGTGACTGTGCAGCTACCCATTTCCGAGGATTGACGGCTTGCTGAAATGACGCTTGGCTGACCATGTGTGACATGTGTGACGTGTGGCTGCGGAATGATCGAACATGCTTGGAGCTGAATTGTTGGGGAACTGGAGATGCTACTAGTTAGGATGTGAGAAGCGTGATTGGCTGAGAAGATCTAACATAAGGAAGGTCGTCTCAGTTGATGGAAGCAACGCAGTTGAAGTGATTGGGTTGAAGTCTCAACGACCTGCCAACTGGCGAGCCACGAGCTCGACATGACCCCGCCAAAGACAAAGTCGCCGCTGCAAGTCCTCCTGTTCCCATGAATTGGCTGCACCAGTCGACCAGCAAATCACAGTCAAGAGTCAAGAGCAGTAGCAAAGACATGCAAAGACCCAGCCGTTGGGCATGAGGCAATAGCAAAGACCCCAGTCAACAGCCAAACATTCGATTGTGTACATCATGTTGCATGTGGCGTCCATGTTCTTCCTCCCCTCGTAGGCGAGAACCATGCTCCGCTAGCGTCGTGTGAGACACCCTGACAGAAGAAAGCACGGTATGCCACCCGTGGTCCTCGTTGCCCAGGCCGTGGTCCAGCTTCGAAGACTGCGGCTTGGCGTTCGGAAGTAGGTTATAACCTTCCTACAAATAACCTTCCGAAGGACTACGAGAGTGGTTCTTTGTTCGGAAGGTTATTTGTTGTCACTTCGGTTATTTGGTGGTGTGGGAGTTCACTTCGAGTCGCTTGTATTCCTACACACCTGTTGCAGCAACTCTTGAGATTTGTGAGCCGGGTTGGAGGGTCTAAGCCTTGGACCTTTGGAGGGCAGACCCAGACATAAAAGATTGCTTATAGATTGTGACAGTGAGACATCTAGTTGCAAGCCCAGCGCACTGTGAGATAACGGGGTCTGCAATCTGGAGATGCCAAGGTGATGTTTATACTAATGGTCAGTGATTTAGTGACCCAATTCCACTCCCCAGTAGACACTGCAATCCTCCAAATGGTTGACTCGACTTTCCTGGGTGCTGCACTCAGAGCTGGCGCACACACACAGATAGATACAGTAGACAGACAGAGACAGATAGACAGGGAGCAAGGAAGGGAGACGGACTTGAGAGAAATGAGAGATGTTCCACGCTGGGCGTTCAAGTCTTGATTCGGTGGTGCTTTTTCAGCAGGTCAGCCTACAAAGGATCCCAGGATCTCGAGTGCACGCGAGGCCCAGACGGACTGGCAAACAAGGTGAGTCATCCAATTCCTTTTGTTGGATTTTACTGTATATACGAAGTAGGTTGATTGAATTTGATTGACCCCACCTCCCAGTGCTGATCCACTTCCAAGTCCAAACCACTCCACCACCGGGGAGACCCAGTGTCTCCGAGGACATCATCGCCATTCGTCTGAAGACGAGCCACCTCGTGCAGCTCGTCACGCGCCTTTGCGCCAAGCTCGATGTGCCCACGGGCGACCCCTTTGCGGAGGACGAGTGCTGATCGGTCGCCCAAGGCCCAAGGGGAGGAGACATGATGACATTTGCCTAAGAGTTTCCTGCAGCAGGCTGGGAGGTGGTCATGCGCTGGTGACCCTGGTGTTTGCGGCTGTCTCAAAGTCAAAGCGCGAGTCAAGGGGGATGTACATATATATATATATATATTTATTTAAATATATTTATATGATATAAGATATCACAGGCATCAGGGGAGGACATGGAAGGACAGTATATAGACGCCCACCCTGAATGGTGCTTTAAAATGTGCAGGTGACCCTTGGCTGTAAGGAGGCTTTGTCACGGTTGGGAGGTTGTAACTGTATGGAGAGAGCAGCAGCAGCAGCAAACTACTGTATTCGTGACTTGGTTTGGATCTGTTGAGTTGTTCCTTCCCATGGGAATGATGATCCCCTACTTTGGGGGAGGCCTTATATATATATATAGTATTTTTTATTTCCAACCCCTCATGGTTTCCAAATCTTCAGACGCAGATTGCACTGCCTGACCGCCGCCTGGCCCCCGGCCGGATCACTGATCCTGGCTGCAAGCTCTGCAGCAGCCGCCCTGGCCATCCATGGGTTCAACCCAGCTTGGATTTTGATTGTTGTTCCCCAGGCAGAGAAGGTAGCTGCGTGAAACTTGTTTGACATGGTGGTGTAAGTGTAACTAGCTTTGCGTGTACTTTTGTCTAGAGTTGAGTCGAGCAATTGCAGCTATGCATGAGCAAACATCAAATAGATTCAATTAGTAATTTTTGCAAACAGAACGCAACAAAAACGACAACAACAACAACAGCAAGAGCAGCAGCAGCAGCAGCAGCAGCAGCAACAGCAACAACAACAACAGCAGCAACAACAGCAACAACAACAACACACAAGCAAATAAACATGCAAAAGCAAAGCATGTTGCTTTGTTGCTGCATGTTGTTTTGCCTTTTTTTCCTGGTGCAATTTCTGCACTTATGAGAACTTTGGCACGTCAGCAATTCTCGCCGTACGCTCCGAGGAAAACAAATACTAGACGACGAGTGGCCCGAAAGCATTTTTCATCACGTAGGAAGTCAGAGTGTGAGTTATCTGGTAAGTGTTCAGTGTGAAGTGTTAAGTCGAGTGAGTTGAGGCAGTGTGTGGGTCTCTGTGTGTGTGTATCTATGTCTGTGTGTGTATAAGTCTCTGTTTGTGTGTGTCTCCGAGTAAGTTGAGGCAGTGCGTGGGTGTCTGTGTGTGTGTCAACCTCTCAAGAGAGCCGGGTGGTTGGGAGACATGACTCAGCTGCAGGGGCCTCAGAGCAGCTGCGAGAGATGACTCAGCCGCGAGAGATGACTCATCCGCGTCTAAAGTTGTACTGCAAAGTCGCCAGTTCTCAGCTTCCAGCTCCACAGATTGCTCCGCGTACTAAAGTTGTACTACAAAGTCGCCAGTTCTCATCTTCCAGCTCCCCAGATACTCCG